>JAHZMT010004085.1:0-13196 GCA_027743785.1 Sinhomidia bicolor
TAGCAAAACCATTTAATACATTCTTTTAAAAATTCTCCTCCACCAATACAACATGCATGTGGATATTTATTTATTATAGACATGCTACACACTCATGAATTCCTTTCCTCTCTAGCTTCCATGAGCGACGTACTACGGGGCTGGGCAGAAAAGCCGTGGTATTAAAGTTAAGTCAAAAGAGGTTACAATAACGCTAAAAGAAGAATCTAGTTGACAGACAAGCAGACTGCCTTACTTTTTGTGCATTAGTAATGATCTTGATGATGATAATGTGCGTTTGGTTTTGGTAGTGGTGATGGTGGTGGTTTGGATAAGTATTGATTTAGCATAACTCAATGTGTGTGAGTATTGTTTGTTGTGTGTGCTCAATATATCGGAAATGGTATAGCATTCATCGGCCGTCCGTCAGTTAGTCAGTTGAATTTATATTATATACAGTGCAGAGTGGTAGAAATGAGGAAAACAGTACATCGGTTAGTCAGTCGTGCCGTTGTCGCCGAAAGCGTTGTTGTGAGCTGGCAGTTAGTTTAGTTGTCATATTAAGTCATGTTGTTAGTTCACGGTTGGCACTGGCAAGAGCTGGAGTTGACGATATCAACCTCGTATATTTTTTTGTTATCAAAGAAGGGACACATACACAAGTAACATACTATATAATTATTTTCATGGATCAGTATTGCAAAAGCAGTTATCAGTAGAAGTAGTTAAAGTTGGTGTTATAAAGAAAATATACATAAATGAAAAGGTGTTTAGCTAAAAGCCACAGGCTTTCTAATGGTTTTACTACTATACACACGTATTTTGTTAATTGTCTTACGTGGCCATCAGTTTTCAATATCAAATCAGGAAACGCCGACAACCACAAAACTAGCCAATTTGTGTGCAGCAAAGCCAAGTGATTTGTGATATTAAACAGCAAACAAAAAAATATTGAAGTAAATGTTGTAGTTGTTTTCTTTATACATCTATCTGTCTGTAAGTACAAATATTTTTTTAAGGTAACACGGGAAAGCAGAAACTGTGCCAAGTTTTGTACTTCAAATATCTACATAAAATTTTCAAAAGTATATTAATTTAAGGATTCCCATCAACGTTTTCTAATATGCACCACTGATTACAAAAGGGCTTCCTGAAATATTCATAACTAAACCATAGTAAGTATTATTAAAACCGGACACGGTAGCAGCAGCTCTTTCTTTAATAATCGATTTGTTTGATATCTGCCAGTAATAGTAGATGTGTGTACACAATCGACCAACCATTCTGCAATAATAAATTTAATACATGTGTCCAGGCGTAGTACTCCAGTTTCATATCGATCTTTGTTCAAAATGTTACACCCATTTAAACGAAATACCTTTGCAAACCTAATGACATAAAATATATATAAGCAAGAAATAACATTGATACATTCATGCCTCCACAGAAACTTGTGCATACGTGGAGGGGGATTTATACAATATACATACAAGAGACAACGAATGTTAAAAAAGCTCTCATACTTTACAATTACAATTATCTTACAAGTTGTTCCTCCACGCTACGTACATACTGACATATAAAACGACTAAAGTAATAATAATAACTGTGCGTTGTGTTGAATTATTTTTATGGAATAGAATTTAAGTTGGCATTGAATATTCATACAGTGACATTCTCAATTGAATTGTCTATTGTGCGCCGAGTCGGCCGAGTGGTTTCCATTTTGCCATCACTCTTCATCATCATTGTCCTCATAGTAGAGCTTCACTTGTTGGCGTCTACCAGCAGAGCGCTGCTGATTCTTCTTTTTTTGCTTGTTGTCATTCCATTTCATTTTCATCGTGGCAATAACAATCATCAACATCGGCCAACCGAGAATAAGCCGAGGAGAGAAGAGACGCTCTGAGTCAAAAGCGAAACTTTTTTTTAGCATATCTAAACTAAACAGAGAAAATACTATTTCAAAATATAAGTTGGCATTTGTGAGAGTGTGTGTGTATGTGTGTGGCATTTACTTGTTTATATTTGCTGAAGTGAACAGGAGGATAAAGTTTTATAAAACTTAGATAAAACGATAAACTACTACTACACATTATACCAGCTCTACTGTACCTATAGCTCTTTAATAATAGCATTGCGGTATGGTGTGGTGGTGGTAGTAGTGATGTCGTGGAAGTGCGTGCGTGCAGATGGTCGTTCATCAACAAGAGTTCTCATATCCCTTTCCTTTAACTTTAACAAACAAGCAAGCTGAACTTTTGTTGTGTTGAGGTTGTTTTCAGTGAGTTAATTTTAAATTCCACGCTAACAAAACGCAGCAACTGAATTTACATGCAACGCGATAATATTATGAGTTATTTTTGCCAACTTTATACTACACTTCTATCTGTATTCTTAATATGCTTTAAGAAAAAAATCTATTACCTATATGTATTATGCAACGTACGCATAATAGTAACGCACACAACACACAATTTTTTACCAACGATAAAATGAACGTAGGTAGGTATGACACTTGCTTGCATTGCATTCAATAAAAACGCTAGAGATAACACAAATAGCTAATGATATAGCATGTAGGATAAGATTTTTTTGTGAAAATGACTATGTAAACATTGTAGCATACACATCCTTTCTTAATGAATTCTATACGTTGTTGTTAGATGGATAGAATGTTTAGTTTACGTACTATCGTTAGAAGTACTTATTTGTCTTATATTAAATTTTATTCTTTATCCTATATACTACTTCATTGGCATATTCAACAACTTGTTTCCATTGTCAGAGATCTCTGAAAAGTTTTGAAAACATTTTACATATCGAGTAAATGCTTTTATGTTTTAATACGTTACCTGATGGGGCCAAACTTTTCATCAGTTTATTAAAAAATAATAATAATTCGGTGAGAAGGATAGGTACATAAAGACATTTAGCACAATTTCTTCGTACAGCTCACAAGATGTAAGCATAAGAAGCATTCAATTTCAAATTACTCATTGTTCATGTACTACCAGTAGCTTGAAAATTCGTACATGATGGGATGATGTCATAATATTTCACTTGAATTGTGCATTACACACCTGCTTTGTACTGAGCCGTTTTGTATTTAGTTTGGATGCCGCATTGCTCTTACGAACCTTTTGCTGTTAGCGATTATTATTGTCCTTGTTGGTTATTCCTCATTTATTGTTGATGGGATTTTTCAAGGTAATGAGAAAAGAATAAGCAATAATCGTTGTTGAGGTTTGAGGTACAATAACGAACAGGCCTACGATGATATTGAGTCGTGCAAACTGCAAACATTGTGCTGTGCCTTGGCTCACGCTTTTGCAGATGTTGTGTGCGAATGTAGGAAATTAATGATCGTATGTGTCTGCTAACGACGTGACTCTAAAACGTATATTTGTAAGGGCTTTTGTTATTGGGCTTATCGAAATTATTCTTCACTTCATGCAGTGTTGTACGTTGTACTGTACTATTGTTATGTTAACTTACCAGCACATGAAAGTTTCCAAATTTTAAATGTAAATAAATACATACGTGTGTAATATAGGTATGAACAATAGAAATGTATTTTTTGGCAAATTTTGCTTCCCAATAATAATGTGCAGTTTTAACTTCCTCGTAAGCTCTCACTCATGTCCCTTTTATATTTATTTAAATTTCAAAAAAATGAATCGACTGTAAATACAAAGCCGGCCGGTGATTCTTATTTTTAGTTTGGTCAAGACTCGCCATTTTCTGTTAATTATGCTTTTTCAAGGTGATATGAAATGCTTATTGTCATTTGTAGAGAAAGTGTGCGTCAATTTTTTCCTTATATCGATGTAAACAATAGCTTAAATGCTTATAGGCATTCTGGATGGTGTCGAGATAAAAATTATTAATAGCATTTAAAATATTATTATTATAATATCCTATGATGCATTCCATTTTCACTTATTTTTTGCATAGCAGAAGTATCGAATCTGACAAAAATCTTTGCTATCACAGATATAAAAAGTTCATAATACTTAGCCCTATTATCATGTTACAAAAATATATTTTGCTGTACTTGCCACTTCACAGCTAATTGTTTTGAGATGAGGCGACATGACCGATTACGGTTTGCTTACGTTTCTTCCTCACTCTGAATTGAACTACTGCAACATTACACTTTTGCAAATCTGCCGATATGCATTAATGCAAACTCTACTGTGATAAACGAGAAGTCATAAAAAATGCTGTAAATTGCATTTTTTTATATTTCTTATGTCATCAGTCATCAAATATATTAGAGTATGTATGAACGAATCGGTATATTTATACACCTAGTTCTCTCTCTGTTTCTCTATAAAAAATCAATTCCATTCCATTTACTGGTAACGTATTGCGTTTGTTTTTATGAATGTTAAAACTTAGGAATGGTAAAGCATGAGCAGAAGCAATGTATAAAAGAAATTATTTATATGGGTATCATAGTATGCTTGTCCACGTGAATGATGCTGTGTATATTGAAGATGAGTGAGAAATGAGGAGGTTGCAATACATCTCACACTCTCAGGTCTCTGCAGACGAGCAACGACTAGATAATATCCAGAAGCATATAAGGGGATGTTTCGCCATTAATTATCATTGAATGTATAAGTTAAATTTTCTCATTTGCTTACATGCACATCGACTATCGACACATCGATACAGAGATTTGTTTTGCCACTTACCAGACAAGGCAGACGCAGTCACAAATCTGTGATAGGTAGATAGTTAAGTAATACATAATCCAAAGTTGAAATGTACATTACTATCAGTCGTCATTCATTACATTTTTGAAGAGTGAAACACAACACGCATTATCATCATCACCATCAGTACAAAAAATAATACCTATGCACAATTTATGCTGTAAACGCATATCTAACCAATAGTCTTCTCTCTCTATCTCTCTAACTCTGGATGGAGTTTATCCCATCAGTAAAAAATGCATATAATTCTTCATCATCACTACAATGTTGAAACAAACAAAAAACCGTAAATACTCTGGTACTCGTACACAGAGAGTTTTTAAAGAGAGATCAGAACGTGTTTGGTGTGTGCAATCAAAGCATTATTTTTAGTTGCAGTCTTTTTCACACAATCAAAATAATTGTACATGTGTACATATGGCCAGAGGCCACCCTTTTTTATCTTATCGATTCTTGCAATTCCAGCAGAGGCACACGGCCTTTGTGTTATGGTTATATGATGGTAGCTTTTTACACTACGAGAAAAATTTAAATCACCGAGTGAGAGCGTTTAATGGTAGACAATTAAATAGTGAGTGTAGACAGTTTTTTTGAGTTGCATTATTACATTAGCCATACATGGAATGCTTATGTATGGACACTTAGAATACTTTTGTGGCTAACTACTTTTCGTTGTTTCAAATGAAGCTTATAAAGGCAACATTTGTATTATGGGAGAGGGAATAGTGAGTATGCAATTTATGGAGACGACTACTGTCGAAAATAAAAATGACAGTAATAGCTGTAACAAGTCTAGTCCTATTAAGACTGCTGCTGCTGGTACAGGTTCTTTGAAATTATGTGTGCAACTTGTTTATTTATTTTTTTATTTTATGAATGGTGACAAGAACTGTTACGTAAAAACTAAACTGTGTATTATTTGAATGAATTTTTAGCGGATGAAGAAGATGAGGAGCGAGGAGGTTCATCCGGTGAGGAATGGATTATGAGAACGGAGCTTGGGAAAAAGAAGAGAAGAATAGTGTTTGGTGATGGTTCAGAGTTCCAACGACCAGGTTGGGAAGAAGAGCTTATTGATTTTAAGAAGAAGCAGTTACGAATGCCCCATAAACTGATTCGCGTGGCAAAACCGTCCTCACTGTCTTTGTCACCTTCTGGAAATGGAGCTCAATCAACGGCTTCCTCCGTAACGGGAGGAATCACGGAGAGTGGAGGCTCTCCTGCAAAATCAACCAAAGAAAACAAAAGTCCATGCACGCCAGCCAAAGGGTCCAAGCAACAACGACAGCGTGACAAGTCACCAGAGAAGGACATACCTGATCTCATCAGAGAGAAACCGGTGGAGAAGGAGACCAAGGAAAAGAAAACAAAAGGTCGCTCGTCCAAAGCGGCTGCATCTGCTCCAGTATCGGCCACATCCACACCAAGTAAAGCCGATGCACCACCACCACTTACAAAGGAAAAGAGCAAAAAAGAAAAAGAACCTGCTCCCGCTACCACCGCTGACAAGCCTACCAAAGGAAAGGGGAAGGGAGCAAAATCAAAGGTTGTGGTGGAAAAGAAACCTGATATTTCCGAGTCTTCATTAGATGAGCCAGCTATAGGAAGAGCCGTAGAACAGATGAACGCTGCGGCCAAGAGAGACAGTAAAAGTGGGTCAAGTAATAATGTTAGTGCAAGTGTAAAGGCAACAATAGACGCTGTAGTGAAATCATCAGAGAAAAAGGATGACCATAATGTGAGCAGTGAAAGTAAGAGTAAGAAAGGTTCTGCCGCGTCCAAGGCAAATAGTGCTAGTGCTACTACTCCTGCTGTTGTTGGAGCTGGAAATACCAGCAATAGTGAAACATTACCGCTGCCAAATGCAGAAGTACCTTCTCCATCCTCTAGCACATCTGCAGCTACAACCACCACTCCCGTTGCCAAAAAGACTCTGAGAAGAAATAAGTTCAAGAGTGGTTTTGACTACATTCGCAAGAAGAAAAAGGCTACAGCTCCCGATGGTTCTGCAGCTGCTCCACCACCAAAACGGGTTAAGGTGAGCTCTCTTTTTTACTGTATTTACAATCTAATACTTTTCTCTGAGTTGGGAAAAAAGACGGTATGATACGGCTTTTTTGTAGTGCTCACTCAGCATACACATTCCGATAAGTAAGTATACTTAAACTTAATATACCACGTACAGACGTACATCACGTACAACGAAGGATTTTTTTAGAATTTTTGTAATGGTTTAGTCTTTAATGTAATGAAATATGACTGTTCTCTCTCGAAAGAAAGAAAGAAAGAAAGTGTGCTCGCCTCTCACAATCACAATGAGAAGCTGAATGGAGCATCATCACTTGCTAAAAAAAATTCTATTATGTATTATTTTTATTTACTCAAAAAACCTGTCAACTAATTTTCTATGAATACCTTGTACTCTTAAAAATTATGCTGCTTGGCTTTATCTACTGATCCATTATGAAACTGGACTTTATACCTACTATGTAAGTTTTTTATTACATACAAATTGGGTTTTCAAATTAAAATGCGCTTTTTCGTAGTAGTGAGTTCATTTTAGTTTCCAAAAATTACTACACTACTTTGACGATTACAGTCGTTACTATACTTTTTTGTTTTTTTTACATTCATTTTATTCTCGTAGTGTAAAATTGAAAATAGTGAAAGTAAAATTATCGTGAGGAGGAGCATGTAAGCAAAAAATGTATAGCAGTAAATTGCAATTTTATTTCTCATGTCTACGAGTTTCTCTTTTCTTTCTGCTTTTTATAAAAGGAGAAGGGAAACGTTGTAGAAATAAGTAGAGTTGTGTTATATATCTGTAGAGTGTTGTTGGTAGAATATTTACGAGTGTTTGATGGAACTCTGGGTTTCATATCTTCCTTTCACAAATATTTCACAGTCGGCTGCCGAAAAGAACACAAATGTGGAAGATATACAAGCGGAAGTTAGGAGTTGGGTACTGAACAAAGGACTTGGTGAGACTGCATTGCATCGAGCTGCTCGTCTTGGATATCCCGATGTGGCTGCGTGGTGTCTAGATTCGGATAATTGCCAGCCGAATTGTAAGGACAATGCTGGTTACACTCCACTGCATGAGACTTGTATAAAAGGCAATTTAGAAGTTGCCAAAGTATTACTTAGATATGGGGCCAATCCATCACAAGCTGCTCCTGGAGGCATTAGGTATGATAAATAGGATCAGTGTAGAAATATAATATATACAAACATATATGCTACACATGTTATAATGAAACTACATTCCAGTTTGGTTCAATGAAGCACTGTTTTAGTAACTTTTATTTTTTTGTGTAGACCTTTACACGAAGCCTCAGACTCCCTTGGAATTGGCGGAAAATCATGAACCTGTGAGATTGCTTCTTCAGCAACATATCAATGATGTGCAGGGACGGAAGGACAATTATTGGGAATTCCGAGGATCTGGAAATTGGTCAGAGGAGCCATTTGACAATGGGTACAGCGTTACAGATGATCCTCCCCTTGCTGAACCTGACGTGGACGACATGGACGGTTTTGAATTTGAATGTAGTGAGATGCCCCTTCCCACGTTGTATAGACTCAAGGTGATAAAAAATGAAAAAAATATAATGAATGACACATGACAAATTTGAGGCAAAGATAACAACAACCTCGATCATTGTTTTTTAACAAGCATTTTATTTCACTTACATTTTTTTCAGGATCCTTCTGCTCATTATGTACTACTAAACGAAGTTTTAAGTTATTTGGGTCAGCCGCGGGACCGAGTCTTGGAGAAGTTACCGGGAGTGGAAATCGTGGAGCTAAACTCAAACGATTTTCTTGAGCAAGCACATTGTTGTCACTTATTAGGGGAGAAGTTTAACTTTAATGCTATCTCAGAGCTAACTCTTGTCAAATACGATGATCGAATGAAGAGAATGTTAGGCGTTGAGACCTGTAGGATAAAATAACGCTTAACCAAACCTCATTATTATTATTATATAACAAAAGGTACATTTAAGACGCATCTTCCTCGCTAAAACGAATTAGTCAACATTAAAAATAGTAATTCTGTACTTAAATCTGAGAACAATTTAGTAGCTCTTTTCTATCATGTGCACATGAACTTTGTTCCGTCAAAAACGTATACTTAAACTTTATGTAATTTCACAGTTTGAATATTTCTAAGTGAATACAGAATAATAAAACTTTTTCAAATGGAACCCGTAAACAGATCCTGGTTTGTTTAGGGATTCTAAAATGTTGAGAAACGTTAACTCACAAAATATACATTTGGGAGTGAGATCTTAAACAAAAGTACGAGTTAGATAAAAAGAAACCACGTTTAAAATAGTAGTATACTTACGTAAGGAAGAGAAACAAGATTTTTTTGTGACAAGACGTAAACATGCGTATTTATTGACGACGAAATTAAGATACGCCATAAATAAAACAGATATCTAGACTCATGAATATACGTTTTCTATTTCATTTATTGAACAGAAAATAGTATAAGATTTTTAATATACATACTGCGTTCGTTTAAATACTTTAAATTGAACGCCTCCAAGGTTAACTGATACAACCTGACATTGGCTGCACTCGCAAAAATGGATTTCTTCAATACAAAAATGAAAAATAAAACTACGTTTGTTATTGTTATTTGTTACTTATAAATAAATATATGAGTTCATTAGTGATCATATCACATTTTTTATTAACCATATCGAGGATCTATTGTTAAATTGTTTTGTGATAAAACGTTTTGAATTTACTATACTAATAATTTCCTTTTTTGTTGTTTTTATAACTAAATAGCTAAAAATGTTGTTTATAAGTCATTTTCAAGTACATATTCGTACAACCAGTAATTGAATCCGTTGTGATCTTTTTAATATAATAATGATAGAAAGTAATAGTACGCAATGTTTTCAGCAGGGCTTTGATAGGATTCTACCACGAAACAAAACATTACTACCTACTATAAATGCATATATTTCGAAATTCAATAGTCATTTAAATGTATTGTTGGAAGTAATGTAATTTAATGAAAAGAGGTAATTGTATACATAGGAAATATGTCTTAATTTCTTGTTACATTTTAGTATCATATACAGTGTACGATCTGGGAGAAAGTTTGTAAACCATGTACCAGTACGATGGATGAGGTTTAATCTACGTACAGAGTACAGCGTGATAAATACATACATACGTAAAAATATTTAAAATATTTAAAGGTTTTATTAGGAAGAAGACGTGTTCTATTTTCCATTTCCATCAGTGTGACGGAGCATAATGCAGATCCTCATTTAATTTCAGAACAAGTGCTCCATTCGCCATGAAAATTGAAGTAAAACTAAATGTTACAAAACGGAGCACGCTCGGAAACGTTGCGAGGGTATAGACGATATTTGTTCAAACCACTATAGTGAAGTGTTTAATTTTCACTATTTCTTTATAACTTGTACAGTACAGTTTAGTAGTCAGTCAGCCAGTTTATGTACAGAAATATATACATATATATATATTATGTTTCGTTTATAATAATTTGATTTAAACATGATTATCTATACAAAGGCATAGAAAATAGCTAATGTTATTGATTACATTTATAAACTGTATTTAATCTTATTTTAAATCGTTATTGTAAATAGACTATTTATTAGATAACTGAAATACTTTAAATTAAAGGTGAAGTATATATAATACTTATTAATGTTCATTTATTAACTATTACTATTAGCGTGTATTATTGTGAAGCTCTAAGATAGGAAAGAAATACACATTATATTACACTATCATGTAATCCTAAGTCGAAATCATCTCTTAAAAATAACATATTATATGTTTTGTGCAATAAACGGTTTCATAACTGAATAATTCATTATAGTCTACAGCTTTATTTTAAACTACACCATCCATCCATATACACGCGCCTATTTTAATAACGTCTTCATTTTAATGTGATACATATTTAAAATGTTCTGGTGGCAATATTTTCCTTCCAAATTTCATTCGTAAACTGGCTCGACATTTTTCTCACCTAGGCATACCTACATAGATAGTAGGCACAGGCACTTAAAAACTTTTGTACGCATACCTATCTACCAACTAATTTACTTGTACTATAACCATTAACTATGCCCCTAACGCTCATTAATTTTTATTATTTGTAATTACACTTCATGAATTAATTTGTGTTATTACTGAACTGCGTTGTTACATAATAAAATACACCTACTCATCATTTCAAGTGACTAAATAATTTATTTTTAAGAACAGCATTAATCAAGCAAATGTCATCTTTACTGCATCTCTAGTTTGGGAATTACTACAACAAATTCGAGTTCTTTATTGTGATTTTGTTGTCTTCAAGTTGAAGTTGTAGTAAGTTTTACATGTAGTCTCAATTCAATACTCGGGGCAATATGGCACATTTTTCACCAGCAATAACTATTTTTCTTTTGGTCTCATCATGGTCATCAACCTTTTCAGGTGAGTTTAGTTGGACATGCATGTTTGTAAGTAAAATATTGTAAATTCGTTTTAAAATAAACCTGGTTTATAGAAGAAACGCCTATCCAGGAGCGACAAGTTCTTATCCGGGACAGATTAGCTTTATTACTTTGCGACCAAATTGATGAGTACTTTAACAATGGTACACTACCACCAGCCGTAAAGAGCATGCCAGAGAAATATAAAATGGGTACATTTTGTGCTACGCATAATATTTTCTTCATTTTTCATAATTTCATGTGGCCTTATTCTTATTTTTTATTTATTTTAACGCAGCAAGACCGGGCGGTGGCGAAAAACATGATTTCAAAGTTATCATACCGTCTGGAAAGATTAAGAGACATGCGAATTATGGTAAACCTGTTTTGGATTTTCTCTTTGTTTGAAGATGTCGCCGGACTGATCGAATGATTTTTAAAGAGAACTATTTTTTTATAAACTAAAAAAGTTTTAATAAAAAATCAGCTAATTAAATACGTTTTAAGCATATTGTTTGTTCATTTTTTTACTATTTCATTAATAAATACAATAGCATCAGATGCGAGATGTCATACAATAGTAATGTATTAGTCATAAAGTAATGTAATGCCTCTCTGATATTATAAGAATATTCATACAACCTAAACTTCAGCAGTTTAATGCATTAAGTGTAGGCATCAATTATACCGAATATTTTTTATTACAACGTCTCATAAAATTTACCATTAAGCAGCATTTTACGTATGTGTGGTTAGGTACGCACCAATTGTTTTGCCATTAAAATATAGCATTAAACTTCATTTATAGTAAGTTAAGTAAACCGTAATCAGTTGAATCATCTTTATCATCATTAGTGTATAGATATTATTTGGATTTCAAGTTCTTAAAGGTTGCATAAAATAATTACAATTCAATTCGTTTTCTTTCATAAAAATAATTAAGAAACTAAATGACCACACCTATTTTTTTACAGTNGGTTGCATAAAATAATTACAATTCAATTCGTTTTCTTTCATAAAAATAATTAAGAAACTAAATGACCACACCTATTTTTTTACAGTAACCACCACATATTTATAAGTTGTATATTTTAACTGTTTTATCCTTTTGCTAGAATAGATTTCCATTGACGTTCTTTTGAGTTGCACAACTATGTATTTTATTACCCCAGTTCCAGTGATTTTGATAATTATTTTCCACATACGTTAGTCTCCTTCCATTTTTATCCTTCAATAATAAATACACTTTTTGTCTAAAGAAAAATTCAAATTTAATCTTTCTCTTTTTTTAAAAAAAATCTTATTATAAAATGTAGATATTTCGCTAACCCAGGAAGTTTATGATGGACACTATGATCTTAAGGCAAGGGACGCGGCGTATCTGTGTGTTCTAATGAATGAGTATTTGGAAACAGGAAAACAACCAAGTTTAACAAAAGTTACTCACAAAGGACTCTCCACGGATGTCTTCTTAAAGAATGGAAGGCCATGTTGGAAATTTGCATGGATTCCGTGCGGTAAAGAATACACCTAATCGTATACAATATGCTTAAATGGGTTTCATTACAACTAGTTTACGGGCTGTATTTTTTCATTTTCTTCAGATGCGGCCTTGTACCAACATACAGCGCAGAAACCTTGCGGCTGGTATGAAATGCAAAATGCTCCAGATGCAGAATGTACATAAGCTAAATTGAAAAAGAATTAATAGTAGCACCGTTTGGTACTATGGGCTATTATTAATACTACTACAGAAAATAAATAAATAATAGTAATTGCAAAACTGCATTTCGAATATTAGCTTTTAATTTGTTTATTTTGCGATTCTACATACTATACATACATACATGTTCCTAATATAAACAAAATGTTTTTGTGTTGGCATTTTAGTAAAATTGGAAAAATATCGAAAAAGTAGAACGAATGAAATGTATGAAATCTATTCCATGAGAGCTAGAATTGAATAGCTGTATTTAAATAGTTGAGTTCAAGTAAAAAGCGTCGCCGCAGTACA
>JAHZMT010004086.1:0-21000 GCA_027743785.1 Sinhomidia bicolor
ACAGAGAAAGTGTAACTGCGCTCATGCACATCAAATATACCTGTTCCTGTTCAATTATTTGCTGTTAATTTCCACTTATTGTTAGTCAGCGGATGGAATGTTGACAATATCAAAATGTGCTGCAAAACTGTGTACAGCTTTTTCTTCACATTTCAGTTCACTGGTCAATAAAAGTAACTAACAAGTAGGATAAAGCATAGCATTGTTGCTCATTTTTATTTTCGTTGAAGTATAAGTACATGATCAATGTTAATTATTATTCACCACGAATGGGACATCAGACTGTCTCTCTGTGTTTATTACAATAATTATAACGGCTTTGGTTATTTATTATTGTCATGTTATACTGTTTTCTAATAAAAAGATTCATTACACCAACCACGTCCCTTTAAAGCCTTAACAAGAAGTAAAGTAGAATATTGAAAGTAAAAAGGAGAAATCGCCATTTGATTTGTTATGAGATGGTATCTACTGCAATTATGCAGAATTTTTTAGGCAACTAGGCACAATAGCTTTAAAAAATTCATAGGTCCTTAGAACCCTGCATTTCCGTTGTTACAAGCTGTCTGATTACTTACGGTCTCTTGAAAATATAATTTCAAGTCTGTAATATGAAAGTATCGAAAATTGAGACCCTTAAGGGTTCTCTAGCTGGTCTGCTAAAAGGTTATCAGATGCTGCCGCAATTATGCAAAAATTTTAAAGTCCCTCAGGCAGAAACTTTCAAAGTACCCGTAGCACCCTTAAGGGTTGCCTGACTTGTCCCTTAGAAAGCTGCCTGATTGCTTCTGGTCTCTTAAGGGTTTCCCAGACTGGATTATTAAAATGTTATCAGATGCTACAATGTTATCTGTTGCAATATGCAGAAAATCTGGAGTCAACTAGGCAGAAATAACTGAGGTTTTAAAAGTACCCGCAGAACTCTTAAAGGTTGTCGTGTTGTCAATAGGCTTCTTGACCTTGGTCTGGAGAAAATGTATATCAAGTTTGAAATCAATCGGAGCAATGGTCCAAGAGTTATAGTGCGAACGACCGGACGGCTGAAATCATAAGTAATCGCAGAAATGGCGATTCCTAATAAATGAAAGTTTTATGAGCATCTTGGTATTGCGCAAGTAAGACTACAACTATCTATTTATATTAATGAATAATGGATGTAATTATTGAGAAAGGTCAATTTTGGAGACAAAAGATAAATGTAAAAGGTATTAAAGATTTTACTTTTGCTTGGAGAGAAGTATGAACTTGACGCAGGACGGGCGAAAAACAAACCTGCTTTTTTGATTTGCCATGCCCTTATATATACATATATGTAGAAATAGTGATGGGTTGTATTTGTATCGTATTGTATTATATTCTTCAAAAAACGTTTTCGTTTTGAGTCCTATGAGTTGTAAAAAGGAAACGGGAAAAATGGAAATCTTTCACCAAATCAAATCTTTGTTTTTCTCATTTTCCCCCAAATAGTCTCATTTCTTGCTATTGACAAAGTCAAAACTCTTTTCTGTTCTTGCTGCTGAAACATAGAACATGGGTACGGTACATCATGTATTCCAGCAGCTTTCTTCACACTTATGGCGTAGATTATCAAACTATTTTTCGTTTTTGTCCTTTTTGACTAACTATTGATTTTAGATGAGCAAACTGGAGCGAGTATAATAATATGCTGAATTTATGTAGCATGTGCATTTTAGTATTCTAAGGGTCCGGTTGTCTCAACTTTTTACATTGGGAAGCTAATGCAAAATGCTTTTAATTTGTTTCTTGCTTTTTCATTTTCTGAACACCCCCTCCCAACCTTTTTGTTGTTCATTCGTATATACAGTACCTGTATTAGGGTCTTGTTTGGACTACTACTGCTGCAACAACGACTGTGCAACTTTTGCAAGTTATGCCAATATGTACCACTATCTTTTGAAAGTCGGATTGTAGCACAGTAAATCTTCTGTTCGACGAGTCTTTAGTGTTTGATGTTGTATTGAAAAAAAGCTGTACTAATAAATTTCGGGAAGAAGAACACACATATGGTTTGAGATATTCCTGTTTTACACCAAAGGAATCATCTAATAATATGATTTGTGAGCAAAGTTTGCGACTTGTTAATAAGCTGAGCGGTAATTTAATTAGAAAGCGAAATTAGTTCCAATTCAGTCCTTGTATGCCGACGTGTGTCTTATACGATGATGCATTGTGCTTATTTTTTTTGCCTTCATCTACATTGATGACTATACTATTCTATACAAGCATTGAACGTGCTATATGAAAAGTTGAAGTAAAACTTTCACCCCAACTTTATTACTATAGATAGGATATATTTTGCTTTTGTTTAAGTCACATGAATGTTTCATTATTGTTATATCTTGCCCAAGAGCTTCCACTTTCAAACTCTTAAAGATCTACTCTTAAAGCAAAAGTAAAACGTAGTGCACCTCCACATTCAAGTAAAATACCATGTTATGATGAGAAATGCATATCAGGAGATATTTCTACTTGGATTGTAAAAAATTGGTATAAACTGTTTATGAAAATGCCACGAGAGAGTTAAACACGCAGTTAATTAATGCTACTTGGTACTATTCGGTATATAGCATTGATAAAGTAATTCTAAATCAAACTTGGTTATCTGCTGGTTTCTTGTGTCAAGTCGGTATAAAACTACTTTGCTTCTAAAAATAGCGATCAGAACATTTTTCATGTCTGGTTGGTCTCCTTCGAGTAAACTCTCATAATTTGATACCAACTTCAAACGCACTACACTAATAAAAACAGTCAACACTCGATTTTCTTGGAACCGTAGCTAAACTGAAGCTCCGCATCTAATGTTCTTGGTTGTAAACATCAGTACCGTTGACATTATAATTTTTTATGAAAATCGACAATTTTTATGCAACTGCAAAATGAAAAATAAACTAGTGTAATAAAAGAAATACATTGGCGTAATAATAATGTTTTGACACACAGACTACTCTCTTTTTACTTTCACTTCAGACTACAACTTTCACTTCTAAAGAAAGTGAAAACACACTACGATGCCTTCTCTACATACTATTTTTCCCACCGATCTAAAAATAAAGACACTTTAATACGACTTTAATTCTCATCAGCGTGTCCTTAAGCTTTCACTGGCTTTCGTCAACAACTTTTCCTTATTTACCTACGTAAAGTATATGTATGATGTTATATTACATGTTACTAAAATGTCGAACACATAGTACATTAACCACAACTCAACAACAATAGTTTTGAATGGCGATTGAATTGAAGTTAAGCGGAGAAGAAAAGCAATAAAAACCATATTTTCTCTATAGATGATGTAGAAAAGGTAATTTACTGTCACGTACTTATGTGATAAGTGCGATATTCTTTTTTAGAAAATAAATTCTCAATGGCAATGGCACACAAACCTGCTTAAGATCTCTTGAGTTCCACTCACGTGGCAAGTAAATCGATGACGCAATGCAATTCAATGTAGATCACTGTATCATGTTGTTTTTTGTCCTTCCTCTCTTTTCATGTAATATATTGTTTTTTCTTAAAAAGGTAAAGAAAAACTTTATGTTAACCTATCGCAGCTGAAAAAAGAGTTGAGTAAAAAGGCCGTCAGTGCAGGAGAAAGATGAGGACAAAGACCTGCTGGATACAGAGTGTTTACAAGATTCAATATGCATTTGTACGACCTCAACTAGCGGCACTTGGTGAAAGCAGAACGATAAAAGCGCAAAGGAGTAGTGGATGGAGATGGAGAATATGGACATGTATGTATATGTATTTTTACTAATGCAAGAGCACAGAAATGATGCTGCACAAACGCGAAAGGCAAACATAAATTCTAATGTTTTCATATAGATGTCAAACAGATTTTCTGAGAAACCAAGAGCTTTATATGCATACTATACTTACATTAAGGCAAGTTGACACGGAAAAATGTTTTGGCACTCTGTTAGTTTTTTAGTGGTGGTGAAAGCGATAAAAATTAGACAATGTTTTCTCTCTGGAAATCATAAATGTGCAAAAGTACGTGCATAACATGAATATGAGTATGTTTTAATTGTATTGTGATATTGATTAGGTATGACATTGGTGTAAAGGAAAAACTCATCAGGTGATAAATTTGAAAGTAAGAGAAAATGAGGCATTCAAAAAGAATTACAACGGATAACAGCAGTAGTGGTGGACGCCATTACGTTGCAAACCACACAAATGCCAAAGTACCTCTTTTGACAGGAGAAAGTTGGAAAAATACATGTTGGAACAGAAAAGATAGTTTGGGGTACTTTGAGCACTTTGCTGTGAGTTCTTTTAATCCGGAATCAAGTTTGTCTGACACAGTCTGCAGTGGCTTATTCAGTTGAAAATTATGATGGAAAAGTAGTAGCAGTTGTTTTGGTGGCTCTTGCTGTGAAAATGCGAGAAAAGACCATAAAACCCAGCTGCAGCGACACTTTAAGCGCGGACATCTAGTCCTGCTGCTGTATACGTAGCTGAACCAATTCCATCAAGTTCAGTTGTCTTATTGTTTTCATCATCATTACGGTTAAGTTATAAGTATGGTCATCTTTAAAGAACATATTCAGGAAAGCACATACCTATTCCTATTACATTGTAGCATGACTTTCTTTGCCTCTGTTGAGTTGCAGTTATATGAAGCCATCTGATTTACACTAGCTTTTTCAAGTTAATACTTGTCATCAGACGATTGTCGAATGCATTAGTGGAGAGGAGAAAGTAACTTTTTACTACGCTGTAGGAGACCTACAGAAAAAAAGAAGAGAAGCGTGAATAAAAGTCCTTAGTAGTGAAAATGAAAGTGCTTTCAGCACATACATACAAAAATAGCTGGAATAATGTTCTGATATACGACGACGCGACGATAAAGATAGAGTTATATCGTAGGTACTTTATTTCTTACAAGTAGCATACTGCGCATTTCTAATGATAGAATGAGAAGCTATTCCCGTTGATTTATTTAATGGAATTAACTTGGAAATAAGCAAAAAGAGCAATCACGGTAAATACGGTGCGCAACAGTTGATTAAATGGGTTTGCAATTGCAATGCCTATACCTATAAATATGCACCAATGATTTAACTGCAGCGAGACATTTTATTTTTTATTTTATACATTTTATTAGCACTAACTAACAAGTAGAATAGAAACCTGGAAAATATAAATAAAAATTAGAAAAATGATGACTGATGACTTTCATTGTTATTGTTATGCATCCGATCTGCATTGTGCCATATTCGCCACCTTTCATTATTAGACTCGTTTTATAGATGAGCCTTTTTGACAAAAGCACAGCTCCTCCTTCATTTGGAACATTTGAATGAAATGCATTTTACTCATTTGATATTAACGTGTTTCTTTGTTCACTATTTCACCCTTCGGGTTTAGAAATCAGTAAAGCCTGTGTAGGTTGTGGCATTTTTTTCTTTTTCGAATATTTTCATAGTAATTATGGAAGCAGCCCAAGCAGACTAGACTATATATGTACATACCTAGTCACGAGTCCGCGCCAGGAAAGTACAAGCAGGCCATGGACAAATTGTTGTACGTTCTAGAAGGAGGAAACTACTACATCCTACATACAATGTTATCAAAAAAGGTTTAAATGAGAATAACGGAAGGAGAGAGAAAGGGTAGTACGAATTGTTTATTTTTGTGAGCGCGTGGTGGTAAAAACAAATAAACACATAACAGTCGACACTCCCTCCACTACTTACTCACGACTCACGATTCTCTACTACCCACGCAATGATAACGAGAGAAGCAAGATGGATAAAGCTTTTTGCCTCACTTTTCACTACACATCATTCTTTTTTTAGTTTGTATAATTTTTCCGGATGAAGGAATAAAGCTTTTTTTGTCAAATACTTACAATGCAATGTACAATATAAAGCCCAATCACTACTACCAGAGATCGGCAAGGTTTCTGGTTACAGAGAACTGCTTGCAAACGCACTGACTTTTATAGGTATTCTTGTTATTATATATATATCATCGAAAGTCGGAAAGTAAACAGCTTTTCAGGAAATTATACATGTTACATACTGAATTCTAGAGAATGTTGCTGTTCCAAAGTAATTCCATTCATTCTAATAATTTTTACTACAACTTCATTCTCAATATTATACATATATTTTTATGTCTGAACATGTGCATCATGATGACCATGATATAAAGCTTTGTGGTTCTTTGGATAATATTTCCTTGTGTACGGTAGTTTTGTCTATAAATAAAGCTTGTTCAGCAATTTTTTTACTTTTTCTGCATATTTATAACGTGCCGAGTAGGCGTAGGTCTGCCTTTTTTGCCTTGTTCAAGCCTTGCTTTTAGAGATCAAATATTGAAAGTCATGTTGTATGCATGCACTTTATTATCATTACAAAGACAAAGAACTTGTTCAGTTTGGTTCAAAATCTTTTTAATATGTCGTATGCCACAATGCTGCAGTGCGTTATTATTGCATTGCATTGTGTGTGCCACTGAAACAAAGGATAAAATATTTTTTTTGCACAAATCTTCTTATTTTATTTCAAAGTCGACTTTTAGTAGTCATACTGAAAAATATTTTTTTATTCACATTATTAAATTTTGACACAGCCTGTTAGATGTTATTAGGTATGTATCTATGTATGTATATAAACCTTGAGGTAACATTATTTGTAGTCCACTTAACACAATAACCTCAACGAGCAATAGCAGCAGTAAGACAGATAATATTTTAAAAGACATTTTTATAAACAAAGTAAATACCAAAAGACAATAAAATTTCTGTATTAAATTAGAGAACTTTATGTAATTTTGTTATAGACTATTGGTGAACTACTGTAATGTTCTGTGTTTTTTGCAACAATGACTGCCTTTTCTTTTTTATTCAAGAATGTAGGAACATGACTCATTAGTATCAGACTTTTGTATTATTTGCGCTACCGTTGAAGAAGCTCTTTTCCCCATAAGCCAATACGTCTTCATATCTCCTTTCCCTTTGACATCAATGAGACCACGCTCTTCCATTTCAAACTGAGAGTCAGGACCGCTTTGGATTAATTTTACAAATGTTTCACTGCAGTGTATTCGCAAAGCTGAAATTGGATAAACGGACAATTTTCACATTCTCAAAACTACATAAAAACTAGGTAGCTTTCAAGAAGAAAAAAATCAATGTATGTAATTCAAGTGGAAAATATGTATGTTCAGATAAGATGAGTCTGCTGAAATAAGCTTATGTTAGAATTACAATTAAATTCAAATATGCAGCACTACTGCTCTTTATTGTAAACAGCGTTGCAAGTACCTGCGTGTATTCCTATTCTCAGTTTAAGCGTGTCATTGGCACGATGCCGTATCCGAAAGTTTGTTACAGCTTGCAAAAGCTTTAGTGCCATATTTGCAACCTCCACAGCGTGAGAATTCCCCTGTCGCACGTCTGGAAGACCACTTGCCTATATACGTATGCATTTTAGTAATTAATATATTTTTCAACTTGAAATAAACGTTGTCAAATTCTTCCTCAGAAGTAAGGACTTTAACTTTGAAAGGTAAAGTAAAAGCTACAAATGCTTTGAATGCGTGTTTCCTGGATAAATATTTTAATGGAGATGTAAATTAATATAAATCCTATTACATGTGCCAATGTGCCATGAATAATGTTTTCAGGATTTCAACCATTAAGCAACATAATAGGCATTTTAAGTATTCATTCAAAATTAAGCCGAGTAAAAACGAAAAGTAAATATTAGCTGACTCTCTACCACACACGGCATAAATATAAATCCTTTATCCTCTCCTTTTCATTTCAATAAACTATTCATTTTCTTCTCAATAACCCCAATCCTGTGAACGTGTAAAAAGCCACATGCTTAGAAAAAGAAAATTTTATTCACTCGTAAGTACTTACGTACGTACGAACTTGAATGCACGTGATTCTCAAGTAACATGCGAAATTCCTAATTGCCCATGAATCCATTTTTTCTCCGTATATTCTAAGCATCGGTCGTATGGTATCTTCAGATTAGCACAACTCATAACCATTACAAAGTTGTATTAAAATTAATATTTTCGGCTGATACAAGATCTACCATCACATTCATTTCTGTCGTGGGTTTGTGTTAAAACAACCATATACATACAAAGTGAAACAGTAAAAGGCTATCATCAACAAACTAAAATACTTTTTTACTTTCTCGTAAACAGATGGATGAAGTTGGAAAGCTACTTTCTCCTTTATACTCTTTCCTATGGGCTGAGTAAGAAAGGATTATGGATGATAATAGGGGATTCTAATGATGCGCATTCGATACTTCCTCTCGCAGTCTGATTTCTTTCCTATTCAGTTAGATCTTTCCTTCCTTTTTATATTGAATTTAAGTGTAATATCAACTAACACAACACGTCTTCCGTCAGGCCTCGTGGAGTGAATATGTGATGAACTTACAAGTTGAGTTTGTCTTGGTTGGTACTCATACTAACTACTTATTTCTTTATCCGCCATAATGTTCATGCTCTCCGGGTTGTGTAAAAAAGAAATATTGTGTCAGCAGAACAAACTTAGAATGTTACTTACTTTCTTGCTTTTTAACTACTTAAAGCAAACAGGAGATTGAAGTAAAGTTTAGAATTTCAGGCCACACTACAAAGTATAAAAAAGGCGTTACGTCTGCAATAATTTGGAAACCACGGACAAGTAGCTGCTGTAAATTGACATGCAAAAATAAATCCCCGAGACTATTTGTTTCAAAGTGGATTAAGTGAGATTAAACTAAACTAAGCAGACATTAACCTGGTGAAGAGTACTTGGAGCACGTAAAGAAAGCAGAATAAAAATAAATAAATATGAATAACAAGTCTGTGATGTTTCTTTTTGCATTCAGCAGACATTTTCCATATGGAAAGGGTGGAAAGAGAAAGCAAAAATGAAATGCACAGTACATAGCACTCTCCATTATCACATAAGAAAACCTGTTTAAACTACCTACTTTATACTATACGGATGTGTCTGTCCGTCCAAGCACTGCACTGGGGAGGCAGTAACTCTAATTTTACATAGAATTTCAATTCGTTTAGGTACTAAATTTCAGCAATATTAGGTTTGATGATTTACTATGTATTAATAAATTTGATACTGAGTAATAGCTTTAAGGCCTAAAAGATAATTAATATTATATACATTATACTTTACTAAGTAAAGTACAATATTTTATGCAACTTCCGTTTGCTAATGTGGTCAGTCGATCATCAATTTCTTCATTTCTATCAAATTCTGTTAAGAAACAATATTGTAATATGTATTATGTTACAATGTGGTTCAGCTTTTGCTGCTTCTCTATTCTTCGATGCATTGTAGGCTTATTAAGTAAAGAAGGCACTTAAAAATCTGTCTGTCTGCCTGTTCCCACAATATTTCGATTACAATTTTAAATTTTCAAATTCTATTTTTCAGTAAATATCCTTCACTTGGCCTTTCATTCCATTTCGAAATATGGTAACTGCATGGTAAAGGTAACCGTAAAAAACTTGTGAAATTTCAAAAAATTTCTATGCGGCATATGTCATATTGTCACGTGACATGCTATTCAACTGCCCTATGCACGTTGATTCGTTTTTGGTATCAACATTACTTAACATTTTCAATGATATGACTATTTCAATAATTACATTCATTATCATTAAGTAAAATTTAGGCAGTTGTGTGTGTTTGCTACTTTGCTACGTGTTGGCTTTGCCGGGTTTATTTGTTTAAACAATGGGAAAGCATCGTTTTTACTCTAGAGTAAGTTAAATATCTCCCGGCTATAATTTAGTATCATGCATGCGTATACTCACATGCTGTATTATTATTGCATCACATACACACACACACGTTATGGTATCATTGGTATCTCAGGTCAAACAAAATATATTAAGGTCAACATCTGTAAACCAAGTTGCTGCATACACAAACCAGTTTGACTAGTTCCTCCAAAAAGCATTTTGTGTAACTTAATATCATGTTTTCCCATGTCTCCTTTACCGACCGATAATACAATGTCAGTTAGCAGTGAAGAAAGCAACGTCGACTACGACTACACTTTTATTTTTTACTCAATGCACTTTCACTCACTCACTCAATCTCGCAGAAACCCAGCAAAAGTTACTGAGCCGTAGCTTTTCAATCATTCACAGTGTCACACATCGCAAACGCTATTATCATCATCGTGATCGTGTACAGACTTCATCAGTATTCCACAAGAGTATAATGCATCCACTCAGCCAGTCAGTAGAGTCAAATCACACTTCCACATCTTCCGAAAAAAAAATCTTTTTGTACATACTTCCTTTTCTTCTCTACACGGATACAATGACTCACAATATGGGAGTCATTGATGGTGGTGACAATAATAAAAGCTTTATTTAATGCCCAGTCACAAGATATTATTATGGACGAGTGTGTTGATGAAAAAGAAGCGGCGGTTTACACCAAGTAAAACTGTAATTTAGTCAGCAGAACGTGCACAATGAAAAGAAGCAAAAAAATACAATAGAGTGCCAGCAGAGGAACTGCGTTTGTAGCTTATCTTCCGTCTGTCGACCTATCATCTACCGTTTCCTATTATTCCACTTGACTATATAGTTGTATATATTTTTGTACTTTTAACTTAAAAAGCGTTTCTCTATAAAAAAAATTTCCAAATGGGTTTTTGAGTTTGCTTCTTGCTCTACCCTGAATCCTCCTGCTGACATACTACTAGTACACTGTAATAAAGCTTTATTTCTTCCTCTATTTTTAGAATAGTAATAAGAACACAGCATATCTGTCATTTTTTTGAAGGAACAAAAAATAGTACCGCTAGAAACATGATGGTGAAAGCAAGTGCATTATTTATCATTGTAAAAGAAGAAGAGTAAGGAGGATCTTGGTACATCAACAGATAATATATGGATAAATAAAATGTCTCCTCTCCTCATGAATGTTCTACGACAACGACGACAACACCAGTCATCAGAAAGATAGCTTTGACTACAGAGATGTGTGTAGATTTTCAGTCGGACTCACATACATACATAATGTATTAAACATGCACGTACGTACCAGCCAAAAAATAAATGGACCATGGGGTTTCAGTCAATCTTGTTCTTTTTCCTGTTATTGCTGTGCGCGTCTAACTTGTTGTTCTTGCAAGGATTCACACGACAAGCCATTTTGTATATAGTCCTTTCCAGTACACACTAACTACGTGTGTACAAAAGTATAACAAGTCTTGTTATAGACTTATCATCATTATCTTTTTAGGCTCTTGTCGATATTTTTCCTTGTGATCTTTTTCCCTTCTTGAGTGCACTACAGCGCGCTTAGTTCTTTGTGGCTTATTCAGGTTTTTTTTTGAATTATTGTATAAAGCGGTAAGAAAGTATGTAATGCTCTCAAAAACCTACGCACATTATTATGGTAAAGAGTTGTATAAAATCACAAAATCAAAGTATGCGAAACCAGAAGCTAGAACTGTTTCTGCACGATGTGGGTACAATTTCGAAGAAAAGTACCCACAATAAAATAAAATGGCAGAGTGTTTCATCCATTCACATTGAACATGACTTTATGATCAATATTATGAATCATAAGCATACTATATAAATACATTCCACATTCGCGTCAACTGTTATGCGAACAAGTAGAAAGTTATTATTGCTAAATAGCTTACTGAATTGGAAAATGATAGGCAGCATGATGAAATGTACTATAAGCATAAACATACTACTTAATATACTACTTGTGCTTTCACTCTAACCAGCGCATCCCTGTTTCTTAATGATTTTACTTTATGTAATACTATTTGTTATTTTACTGTACAAAGTACTAGTACAAACAAACACAAGTGAGTCGGTTATGTTGATGTGATTCAACATTATCGTCATCACCCTAATAGTTTGTATACATGTAAGAATGATACACGTCGTATGCAACATCTTTTGTAGATGATGTTGATAAGGGATAACGATTGTCGGTATTTTGCAAAAGCTCCAAAGCATCCCTTTCTATTTTCTTTTTTTCCTTCAGAAAGGATAAGAATGACATAGACTTATGGCTAATGAGAGTTTTTGCTCTTTTCTGTCAACCTTACTTACATTTTTAGTAAGTCAATAGTAGTGGTCTTGTTGCGAGAGAAAGTGAATAAAAAAATAGGAACAAGATACTTTAGCATGCTGACATTATTACTGCTTTCTGGAGAACATTGAACATGGTGCGCAGTAACCTTATTACCTACATTTAGACATTATGCAGTGCTATATTTTCTGCCATCAAATTTCTAAGGGAGGGAGAAAAAAATTGTAGTAAAATATGTTTAGCAGCTTTCCAGCTGTGTGAACATGAACAAATGGATGTTCGGAAAAGAGAAAGTAAAAGTGCATGCATGTTCTCAATAATATATTGTCTTTCTTTACATAGTCGTATTTCGCTTACCCATGTGAATTTTTATTTTAGGATTACCGTTAACAGCAAATAAAATAAACAAACAGTGTACTATAAAGGTTTCAACAGGCCAAAAATAAGTACATAGTTGGCATAATATATCGTGCACCATTGTATAGAATATGTAAATAACAGGAATTGAAATAAAAGAAAATTTACCACTGCCATTATTGCTGTATATATGATAAAATTGAGAATCGTTGGTGAACGGGGAATAGAAGAGAAGGGTTTTTGCTTATTTACTCTAAATGGAATGTAATGAGTTGAATGGAGAACATGAGTAGATAAAGAAAATAAGCACTCAATGTCGTTATCTTCTTTATTTACAAAAGTGTTTTTACATGAAAAAGCATTCTCATCCATTTCGGTCCGGTGTATATACAAGCCTAAGCTACATAGGTGCATGCAAACATTAAGCGGGGAGAATTTCTTATTTATCCTTAGCTTACATAAGTACAGTTAGTAGTTATTATTAGAAAAAAATAATTCGCTTAATTAAGGAAGAGTGATGATGGGAGAAATGGTAGTTGCTGAGTGTGCCACTACCACTGGGGAGATTCTGAAGAAAGAATTTGACTTAATTACTAGTATTTAAGAAAAGCACGTCAATGTTTATGATATTAGTTCACTTACAACCATGTAGGCATCCCCAATCTTTGGTAGATATTTTAGTCATTTACCGATCGTCCCGCAGATTGACCCGAGTATTTAATCTTTCATAAGAACTATGTTTTTTTCATTTGTATCACTGATTCCATTTTCAGAAAGTCTCATTTAGTGACGGGATCAAGTACCCACTAAACTTATGGCACAATTTTTAAAAATACAATCTACCAATTTGACCTATTTACTTACTGTCATGTCAAGTGTATCGTTGTCGATGTTTTGGGAAACTTGATCTGGTCACTTTGTGAGACTCGCAAAATGTTGGGTCGATGATACAAAACAAAGAACAAAAAGCTTATTATCGTCTTTGGGAAGATTATGTGCTCGGGTCTTTTAATGGGACAATCGGTAAATGGAAAAGTACCGTTTCCACTTTGTACACATCAAAGCTCTCAATTATAGAGTCGAAACATGTGTAGAGATCGTTGAGGAATTCGACAATCTATCCGGGAACAAACAACATATATTTCATATTATTCTTTGGTCTAATAGATAGGCAGTATTTGTAGCATCAACTGTATGCTTCTCCAGAGACTTTGTGCAAGGTACGTAGGTAAAGAATGTTCATAACTTTCAACAAAAAACAAGAATGAAAGTTCACCTTTCTTGAAGAATGTACCAGGTAATTTTACTGTATGTATGCAATTTCTTACCTGAAGTGGTGTGGATTGCGCTGACATTGATGTAAAGCCGACAATGTCGGAGAAATAAATTGAGACACAATCGTAATTCTGAGCAGGTACACGGAGACCCTCTTTGAGCTCTTCTGCTACCGACGCTGGAATTAATTCGTAGAGCAAACTCTCTACGCGTTGTAGTTATATTGGGGTAGATGTGTAAAGTACAAAGAAATGCCCGATCACGATTGCATGAAAATATATAAAAAAATATTAGATAAAAATAAAGTTCTTTTAACCTTAGAACTGCAACATTGCAAATTACAAAGTAAAGTAAAAAACCACATTGCATACATTATATTTCTTGTCTAGTATTGACAACATTTGAGACCATGTAAATCTCCTTGTTTGAGATGACTTTATATTTTTTAATATTTCGAGCTTTTCTATAACGTTCGAAAAATACTGACAAAGCCACTCGTCTTAGGTATTATTTTTTTCAAATATCATATTAGTTATGAAAAATCCATAGGCTGCTTGCAATTTGCAGTAATGCAAAAAAATCTACCAGCGCAAAAGTTGGCTACACTGGAAGATTAAAAGTCCTTATTTTCTCATATCGTGTATTTCAGGCTTAAATATGTTTACTTAAACCCTGCTACATCATGTACGGAGAAAGTAGTCTTAAAGAAAGTATAATATTATATTAGCTTACCCGTTTTTCGTTTTTCTTCACTTAACTGCTTGGTTCTCTCGTCTACAAGGATCTCCAAGTTATTTGCGTACTTTTCCATCAGACCGATCATTATGTCGAAAATATTGGATCTCCTATGAATTATAAGAGAGAAAATGCGAAAATTCAATCATTCGCAGCTTTTAGTTCGTTCGACTTGGTCGTCTTGAAAAGATATTTGTATAAATACATTTTCATTTTAGAGCCAAGTCAAATGCTTACAGGAAAAGAGTACAATGCAATGGTAGTACAAAGCAAGAGACCTTGCTCTTGCATAAGATATCNAGGAAAAGAGTACAATGCAATGGTAGTACAAAGCAAGAGACCTTGCTCTTGCATAAGATATCTGTTTTCAGCTATTTTGGTGGTAACCCAAAACTGACAGACTGACTGAGAAGAAAGGGGTAAGAAGAAGACGAAGAAGAAGTATCGTCGTAGCAAAAATGGAACTATGTTATTTGAATATGGTTTGCGTTTGACATGACGATATGCTAAAATGAGAGACTGACAGCTCATCTTGCTCTCTGCTAGCTCAGTCAGTTAGTCAAGCTGTATGAATATACATTAAAACTTACATTCCTTTGTGAAGCGGCCTTAATCTCAAACGTACAGCCTTAATATCAGGTCTCGTTTCGGGCTCGAAGCTCAAACAGTCTTTGAGACATTCTCTGATTTGATCAAAATTGTTGATCCCATTGGTATTATTTGTTGGTGCAACCCCACCAAAACTCTTACAACTATTTAGTTGCTGCTTCTCATCACAAGGAAGCTCAAATGACTGGAGCGTGGCAGGCCAAAAAAGCTCATCCGGATCTACTTCCACAGTGACAGAACTCATTTTTGATGACGCCTGAAATGGAATGGAAATCCCGTGACAAATCCTCTCACGAATTTGCTTTTCCTCCTTGATGCCGAGATAGCTTGCGAGGGACTCCCGTCGAATCAACTCCCAGAGGATAATGCCCAAAGAGTAAATATCACCTCGACGGAGACCTTCCACACAGCTTTTCTGAATTTGTGCCTAAATGAAAAAATAATTAGAGAAACATCATGTCATATGAACTAGGTTGCAGAAAAATGACAAGGTACATTCATCTTTTTCACTGTAGACATTCATTATTTGGTATTTTCAATTTGTGCTGATGACGTGAGACATGTCTGTTTATTCAAGTCGTTACAAAATCCAGAAGAAAAAACACGTGACTTGAAGAAGGCAAAGAAAAAAACGCCCAGAAGTTAAAGTCTGCTTTCAAACAATTTTTTAAACATTTTACTCAAAAAATTTTGTTTCATTTTTATTACAATAGATTTCTTTTCATGCGCATCAATTGCTATTTGGTCTTATTCTTAAATACTGATCCTCAAATACTTTCATCTTTTCTTTCACCGATTCTCCATCCAGCTCGTGTCTCAGCTTTAAAATGTCAAACTTGGACACTTTTAAAGTCCACAGAATCAAAACTATCAGCGTTGTCAATCGACCGCTGAGAGTAAAAACTAGTGTTGTGATTTTCCTTTTCTGCTACAATCGATTTTCTTGAGTGACTAGACTGTTGTCCATACGGCATCAATACTGCAGTTTGTGATCTGTTTCCTTTTTTGGACTTTCCAGAATAATTAACATTCTGTACAGTTCCGCCCTGCTCCTTAAAAAATCGAGTCCCTACTGCAGAGTCTTCTTCAACTGCAAATTTTTTTCTTCCCAAAACCATTATAGAACTACTGGCTTGAGATGTCGATGGTAGTGGAAAGCCCGAAGAGGAATGAAGCTTCTTCTGCTTTGCACTATTTTTCTCATTATTTGCCATCTGTCCCAATTTTCTGCGTGAAATGAATCCTGTGGAATCTACTAACGCGTGTTGCTGACCAACGGTACTGACGTTGCTATTAAGGGCCGTTGCAGTTAGCGCTGCTAGGGGTACATTTGTCATAACTTGTGGTAAGGGATATAGCCTTTTCTTTAGATAAACGGGTGTAGGCGCAGCTTGCTTCGGTAGTGGCGGCACGTCAAGAATGTCCGAAGGTGGCTCGAGGAAAACTGAACGACTTCTTCTATCATCGGTTAGAATAGGATACGTGCTTTCATAGAACTAGGTATTAGAAGAGAGTATAAAAAATATAAATTTGGCCAAGTGTAACTTTACCCATGTGTAAAATAGATAAGGAAAAGTACAGAGTAGTGAGATCTTTTTTGTTGGTAGTATTAAAGGGAAAGAGGAGACGTGAAATGTCAAAATGACAAAGAAGTTTTTTTTGAGTGAAAATGGCATTATCTACGCCAGAGCAGTACAACACTACAATATAAAGTTATACCCCTTTTCTCTGTTTTTATATAAGAAGACTTAAATGTGGCTTGTTTTTCTGCTTTCCAGTGTTATAAACAAGAAGAAAGCAAATTACCCTTCGTAATTTGGCCGGAATTTTATTTGCCATTTTCCTGTTGTAGGCAGTCATCATTTCTGCTGTTGCTTCAAGATGTTGCTTTTTTTTCCAGTTTGTCGGATGCATTCCAGGAACTTTCCATGAGTTCATGGACAACGTAACTTTACACTGTTGGGTAAGACGAGGTTGTATTAAATGAATGTTTATTTTATGACGGGCGTAAAAAATTGAAATCCATTTAAGATAAACTTGGCAGCATCAACAACAACAAAATTATTATGTGGAAAAGTTGTTAAATTCAACGAGCCCAAAAGCGAGCATTTAGTAAAGTAGTAGTACGTACGTAGTAGTAGTAGCAGAGCCACTTATGAAAAATACAATATGGAATATTTTCTGTAAAAAAGTCACCAAATGACTCTTTTGTTTTTATCAGTGCTGTGTTTCTCTTACGTTTTTATCACGACGTAGCATAGAAGTGCAAGCCTGTTGCGTTTTAGCTCGACAAGCTGCACAACACACACGCTGCAGTGACCTTGGAGGACAAATCCAACAAGTCTCTTTGGAATCCAACGGGGGTTTGCTCAAATTAGTAAACCTGTCCGTGTTGATATACTTGTGCTGCTCATGTGAATGATGACCACCATCGTCAGAAGTATGGCGGTGGGATTGTCTAGAACTTGTAACAGACGATGGTCTGTTGGAAGACCTTGCACTGTATGGTGGGGTCGATGAATATTCCTTTTCCTTCTCTCTATAGCACAAGCAATCATCAGATGGGATTGCGACGCTGTGCGCACCAACCGTTCCATCAGTGCTAGCAGCATTAGGTATGCTTATTTTACTGGGCACCTTAAACTCAAAAGAACGGGATTTCGCTTTAAATTTTTTGCTTGCTTTTGCCGGCTGGTCGGAGACGACGTCCTTTCGCTCCTTTGCATCATCTTCAAACTCACTGAAAATAATGTCCTCGTCCGTGAGCGTGCCAAACAACTTATCCCGTTTCAGCAGTCGGACAAGCGGATTGATAAGGCCCTGTAAGGTGACTGGTCGTCTTTTAGACAGTCCATAAACTTGCTTACCCTACATTTTTCCAAATGATACCATTGGGAGCGAAACGAGTAGTCTTTAAAAAATATTCTACAACAATAACTGCACAAGTAAATGGTTTTATTGAAGAATTTTTTTGGCTAACCACAGCAGAAATTTCCTCAATATTGTTGATTAGCCCCCTAACAAACGTATTAAATTCTTGTCGCTGGTTCGATTTTATTGTTGAGTTGAACGCTTTCTTCATTCTCTTTTTCATTTTCTTTTTACTACTAGTCATAGACGCAGTATCATCGTCCCTTACTCCAACTGAGGATGATGCATCTGCTGCTGTATTTGTCGAGCTTGGAATTTTGGTCAACGAACCAATGTTGGTAAACTTGTTCCCACCACTGCTACGGTTTACACCATTATTTTTCTTCCCGTTCAAGCCAGCATGCTTATGGATCTGAGCCAACCACCCAATGTCGTTCCCCCGACTTGAGCTTATCTTCTTGTTAGGATTCTCCCGTCTTTTCATCTCCTTCTCACGCAGCTCGTCTTTGCGTTCAAAGTACTTGGAAAATCCGATATTGCTGCCTTTGTCCAAAAATGTTATACCAGCAAGGCCCATAATTTTCTGGTCCAATCTGTATGTTGCTTCCTCCTGAGCAGCTACAAGCTTTCTTAATTCTTCAGTTACATCGTCACCCTCGCTGCTGTTAGTATTGTTATTAAAACTTTCATGCTTCTTGTTTTCATTATTGTTGCTCGCCGAGCCTTCCTCTAAATCAGTTGAGCGCTGTTTGCGAGAATGCTCTTCTAAACTGCCATCGCCTTCTTGCTCATTCCGGTTGTGATGCTCAGCATCCTGTTCGCCGTGTTCAGCCGAAAGCGTTTTATTACGGGCTTTCTTTTTCTCTTCCCGTTTCTTTTCTTCGTTATCCTGTGCTTTCCTCAGTTGTTGAATAACAGCTGCCAAAAGTAGTAAACTGTTGGTTATTCTATTTATTATATGCGTATAAAAGCATACAGTTTAGTTGGATTTAAAAATATGTTTATCCTGCTATATATATAAAAACCGCTTTGTCTCCTTTTGTCTACAAATATATCATGAATCATGATACATGTCACAACAAATGTAGCACACAGAAAGTGTAAACTCGCTAAACTATGTATGCATTCATGTACATGCTTACTACTACTACTAACCAATATTCCAATCCTCAACTGTCATGTAACCTTGTGAAGTTGGGATGAAATCAGTTGCACTGTACATATCTTGTCTATTGACAGATTCTTGAATGGAAGCTGCATCGTCTTGATCCGTTTGATCATTTCTCCTTTTATTGTTCGCATCAGTGGAAGAGTTTTGTATTACTTTATTGATGCTAGTACTCGTCTTTTGTGGTGGTGGTGGCGGAACTGTTCCGCCAAATGTTGGCAACTTTTTGTCACTATTTGCCCCAGTCCCAGCAATTTGATTAGCCAGATCAGGCTCAAAGGACCTGGAGCTGTCATCCTCCTCCTTACTGGCGTTGCCTTCACTTGTTAAATTGGAGTTGGCTGAAGATTCCCTTTTGTCATCTTCTTGTTTGCTGCTATAGGCAGATGAGCTTCTATTCTCAACAGAGCTTACAGATAAATTGCCAGCTAGCGGAAACAAAGTAGATATGGGATCAACAGGTACAACAAACAGTTTCATCTCTGCTTCTGTCTTTAGCGTATCGAAAAACTCTCGAATCAAGTTTCTTCGATACTGCTTCAAGTATTCAAGCGGGCCTTGGAGCTCCTTCTTGTGAGTCTTTTCCAGTTGATGGGCAAATGCTTGAAAAAGTTCTTCATTTGTCATGAGGGCAGCCGTGTTGCGAAGCTCGCAGAGGATTTGAACAATTTCTGGACTTGATAATATTTCAGCAAGTGTAGGAGTGTCGCTTACAACATTTAACTGAAACAGGGATAGAAAAGTGTACGAGATTTCATAATATTGCAAGTGAGTCTCCGTGACGTACGTGTTACTTTGCGATACTCAATAATTTTTGGGGAGGATGTGAAAAAAGAGAAAAGCAGGAAAAATATAAGAAAAGTTTTTACTGCGGGATTTGCTCGAAGTCCTTGTTTTCCATCCATGTCGGATAAGATTTTTCTTGATTTAGATTCGTGAAGCGAGGAAAAGTATCTAGGCTTTCCATTTCTCCGGAAGCAAAAACCGGGTTGATTATGTAGAAATATTGCGTCCTCCCGGCTCTTTTTTCGTTATTGTTAAGTTATGTCATCATGATGATCGTACATATGTATATAGACAACGTGTAAAGAATGGTTCCATTTCCATATGGTAAAAAAAAGTTTTCATTGACAATAAAACATTCCACCACATCGTGAGTTTGCAAGAAAAGAAGAGAGGTGGAGGGGTGGAGTGAAAAGGAAAAGAGAAAAATGGTTCACAAATGAAATGAAAGTGTTATTTAAGAATGCCTTGCGTTGTACAGTAGTAGCATTACAGCCTCTCTACAAAATTTTCTTATTGTATGAATTTATCATGCATTGCAGTGTGAATATAGGTATTCATTTTAAAAGAGACGTACACAATCTGGGTAAGGGTTTTCTCCAATTAGCAGCATGACACCCCGCTGGGCAGAATCAAATTTACGCAAATTTCGCATATGCTGACGCTCCTTTCCTTCCAATTTCTTGTTAATCAAGTTCAGCTCTCGGTTGCAGCGTACTTGCTTTTCACGAAGTTCAATATTGATTCTAGAGCAGTGACTAAAACCAGGCTTTCCTGTGTCACGCGCATCACCACCGATTGCAAATAATGCCATTATATTTTGAATGCGTGTTTAGATTTAAAAAAATTAAACTTGTGAAATTTTGGGGTAGTAAATAAGTTTAGGCAGCAATATTGTTTCTTTGTATTTCTAAGTGTAAAAACAATGACAAAGCGAATTTTGCAAATAAATGCCTAATGTTGTGAGGTTCACAGACGGACGGTTACAGTATAAATTTATTTTCGTAGAGCAAAGAGTATAAAATGGACCAAGAATAATAATATGCTGTGAACCTAGTAAAAATGAAAAAATAAAGCAAATAAAGTGTGTACACCACCCTCAACAATCTGAACCTAC
>JAHZMT010004087.1:0-10113 GCA_027743785.1 Sinhomidia bicolor
TTTTTGTACATATATATACCTATATCTAGTTAACCACCTTGGAGGAGCTTCTGTCTCAATGTAACCTCAATCAGAATGATATTTTTTCAATTTTTTAACCGTAAGCAAATTTAAAAAAATATAAGTGATGAGTGATGACTGTGTATTTTGTTCCGTATTCAGTATGTATAAATCGTTGTAAATACTGCATACTTGCACAGGCACAGGTACATCATAAATACATATACCACATTTACGTAGTTCAGTTTCCGTTAATTCCGTTCATTTCGGTGTGTGTTTGTATCAACAGGAGTATGGATAGTGTCGTCGTATCTTCATCTCAATATTCAACATCAGAAGCAATAAATAGTTAATTTTTTACATATGTACAATTTTTGCATATACATTGCATTCTCCCGTTATCACGATACGTATAAATAATCAGAAAACAACTCGTTTATCTGGAGAAGGCTTGTCTGCTGTCGTAGGAAGAAGTTAAAGTAGGTAATCACTTATTTTTTGCTAATTGAAATGACGACTGTTAAGTAAAGCTGTACATACATTTAACATTTGCCCATTAATTATATTTTTATGACAATCAGCAATATAGCGTTTGAATATAGAGTTTATTGACTTTTACGTTTCAAACTGTCAACCGAATACATACACCAACAAAAACGCAAACAGAGTGAAATTCTGTGTTTTAAAGATTATTTTGAAAAACTAATTGGAGTTGGAGTTCAAAAAACGTATTAATTGAAAAATATAAATAATTTCATTAGGCATATATATCTCGCAAGTTTATATAATACTTGGAAATCCTAAAACGTAATATTAAAATAAATTATAATTTTCATGTTAGCAGAAAATGTTTGACATTAGAGGACGTGCCTGTAACAGTAGTTGTATTACAATTGACGAGGCTGCAGTATAAAAACTTAAATGTCTTTTTCTACGAAATTATTATAGAATACTGTGATTTTTTAAAAAGTTAGTACCGTTGTCAAACTAAAATAAAAATGAGTCCAATGACAAATTGACAATACAGATTTTGTATTCAGGGAAAATGCGATTTTGAAATTAAATGTTGCGTGTAACATAATACAATTTTCAACAAAGTCGATCTAACTATTACAACGTCAGAGTGCTTCACAGATTTGCCCCAGTTAAATTTATTAAAGATTATTTAATTGGAAATGAAATACCATATGTCTGTCACTCATGGACTCATGTGCAGGATAATAGTTCATAATACCTATATTATTACTACGTGTTAGATAACATTCGCTTTTCATATGTTGTATGTAGGGTTCTCATTCGAAATAAATCTGTAACTCTTCTGCCTACAAAAGCCAAGTACTCTGTTCTATATGTATCTCACTGTACCCCAAGTGAGCAATTTCCCCTTATTAGCTGTCTTTAGACTTTAGCTTTAGACATTTGAATGGCCTGTTAACTCTGTTCTATATGTATCTCACTGTACCCCAAGTGAGCAATTTCCCCTTATTAGCTGTCTTTAGACTTTAGCTTTAGACATTTGAATGGCCTGATTTAAGTCCTTTTGACGCAAACATAATATTCACCCACCCAACGACTCCACACAACACAATTATGAAGTATTTGGCACGTTCACATACATGTTGTACTTGTACTTACACATTGTTCTACCTATCACCTATCAATCAGGCAGAACTAGAATTACAGCTTTTATCAACAACAAAAGATACTTACGTTCAAAGTACCTAATTATGACATCCCGGATCGTCTGCGACATGCATTGGGCATAGGTAAGTATATAGGTATACCTATATATTATCCGTAGCAATCCAAATTGGCCGATTTAAAGATTTAATTCGACTTGCCAAAACATAAGGATGAGTGTAAAATATAATACCTGATACATCTAATTCAAAATAGACCTTTAAAATCAAAGTTTCAATCATGATAACAGATCGCCCTGCTTGGCCTTCCTGACATTTTGAAAATAAAAATATAAAAATTGATGTTTTTTATTCATCTTTGCTTTGTGCATGATAAAAAATGAATTTGAAATTGACAACACGGCCGCATTATTTGTTGTTTCATGTGGTGCATGTGGCAAGCATCTCAATTCAATTTTCATAAGCACGCGTACTTCTTGTCAAATCACTGTCTCACTGTCTGACTGAACTCTTTGAACAAGGTTGTAGGAAGGTTAGTTTAGTAAAGGTTTCTTATCTGATGTGTCCACAACGCCATCAAAAATATCCGGATGTTTATACATATTGCACCCCTCTGGTAAACAGCGCGCATCAAGAAAATGTTTTGATCTAATTTCAATTCGCCGATACCGATGACTTTACAAAAGAATGAACATTTGCTTTTTATGACCAGAATATTTAAGACTGTTCGGCTGTGCTCACATTTGTACATGTAGTTTTAATGAATTTCACTGTCAAGCATAAAGCAGTTAATAGATAGAGGATTGTCGTCAGTGTCTTTTTTAAACAACAGTAACAGTAGGAGGAGGTACTCACATTCATATTATTAACATCCGTTGTTTGAAGATATGCATGATGCGTGGATGCGTCACAACAGGTACAGAAATGTTAGTTTTGTTTGATCTCTACGATTCTCAATAGCATTCTTTCTTACACACCACAACCACGCATGGATTTCAAAATAATTTGTGTGCTTCAACCGAGTAACAGAGAACAGCTACTGATAATAAAATGAGAGAGATGCGTCGGAGAAAAAGTAGGTTTCATGGTTCATTGCACCGCACCCAGGCATTATTATATGACTCTTCTCCGCCCTTCTCCTCCGAATAACAACTAGAAAATGATTAAATTTTTAGTGCAAAGATAGCATCGAAATAATTTGCGAGAAAGTGATTTATTGCAAGAGGTACTCACTGGGTTATAGACTAGTGTGGAAGTATGGCAAATGACATTGAATATTGAATGCTTTCTCAATGTTGGCAGCTGCACATTTAAATTTGATATACTTCTATTGTGGCAGAAGCCAAACTTGGCTATATAAAGGCAAGTATGTCCAACGGAAGTAAGTCAGTTTCATTACTGCTAACTTGGAATAAACTCCAAGCTGCTTTCTCTGCAAGTCCTCTTAAATACGTTAGTAAGAAAAAATGCGTACGTTAACATTACTTTGTTATGTGACTGTCTTCACATCAATGGTAATAGCTTATACGTATGCAACGGTTGGTGGCCAGTGTAAGTTGTGTTTTAAATGTGGTCTATAATTTTTTAAATAAAATATACGAGCTCCCATTCTGTTTTTTTTTAAATTTCAGATTCTGTTAACGTGCATTTTGTACCCCCCCTCGTGACAGCTCCATGTCAAATAGCACAATTCTGGACACCATCAAACGTTACTTGTGGACTATGCTTTTGCATGACTGGAACTTTGTCTCGTTGTATACCCCAGCCTGGCTGTAACCCCAACGCACCGCAAAATGCAACTACAACAACTGAATCAAGTTCGAGCGATGGCAGTACTACTACCACTGGTGGTACATCACCGGCTGACAGCACAACTGAATCAGCAACTGAAAACCCAAGCTCAGAAAGTAGTAGTCCTGCTACAGAACCTCCACAAAGCGTTCCAGAAAAGTTAAGGGCCGCAAAACCTGGAAAAACAAGACAACGGCGACGACGCCATGTCGGTCAAAGCAATGTGTATAATAGAGCAAGCGTCTCGTACTAAAATATTGTTTAAATTGGTTGCATTAATTTATTAAAATAAAAAATATGGTTGCATTATACAAATATTTTGACAATTTTTATTTATTGTACAAAGAGACATACAAGGATTTACACGGTAATGTAATGTGAAAAATAAACAAATTATTAGAGAAAATCAAGAGAATGCGAATTTGTTCACATTTACTATTAACATTGGTACAGCAAAACTAAAAAATATAATTTTCATTGAGAAGTACGTACAGACTTTCAGACCAAATAAATTTGCGAAGAGCAGCGATACATTTATTTCATATATTTCGAGTCGTTTTCAGAAAGCATTTTTGCTGAAGATTTTGCATCCAAAAACAAACCACTAACTTCATTAACATCATCTTTTGTAATTGAACTTCTTCCATTAATTTTTGCAGTGACCGCAGCAGGAGTAAGTAGTTGAACAGCATATCGGAGAGTTGACTTCTCACCTACTTCACTCAGCAAATCCAAAGCATCTGTAATTTTAAAAAATATTGCGTAGACTAATAAAAAGTATTAATGCCACCAAAACAATTTTTTCTCCCATTAGAAAATCGCTAGACACTGACCAGCTTCGATAACAAGTCCTTCAGTTTTAGCTCTTATGTTCAAAATTTTTCTCATCTCATCTTTAGTGTAAGGGGAAGTCTTTACAATGACAAGACGATCAAGCAAGTCCATAGGAATACCGTGAGGCGCCATAATATCTTCAGTCCCTCGAATTGTACATCTACCCCTGTTTGTGGCAAAAATGACAATCGGAGCGAGTGAGCTTTCCAATGCTCGATGTAGGTATGTGAAACATTCAATGTCCAGCATGTGCACTTCATCCACAAATAATACTCCAGGTACCAGTTCTGCAATGCCCTGTAAAGGTTAAGAATTTGTATTATTCATTTGGTTACACAAGTATATTCGTTTAAAAATGCGAGCATTGTTTATATCTAAATGCAATTGAAGAAACAAATGCCACCAATTATTTTTTAATATCTTGTCTTGTTTCATTGTTACAACTTTGAATAATGTATGAAACCTTTTCTTTCTGGATAGCTTCGTATATAGAAGGATCCAACTTTAGCTGCTTTGTTCCTTTGGAAGTCTTTAGCCCGACAATTACATGACTAACGGTTTTACCGTAGCCTCCAATTGGATTTTCCGTTTCATGTGGAGATATTTCCGTAACCTCACCTTCATATATTTCCTTTGTTTCTGATAGAGAAAACCAGTTAGGTATGTATACTTTTTCGTTTGCCGACAATAAAAATGCTGGAGATTGCTAAATGTTTATGTTTATTGCTAATTATGTTTCTTAAATACCTTTAATACGAAGACCAATGGCTCGCCGAAAGTTTTCCATGAGTACTTCTGTCTTCTTAACTTCCGATGAATACACTTCCGACCCCACCATTGGACAGAACGGCACTTTGGACCCCAATTCTTGGGCTATGGCTAGAGCTATTGCAGTTTTTCCTAGCAAAGTAAAATTTCAATGTTGAATGCTGAGGGCTACCACCAATATACTATAAAGCAGATCGATGTCGATTAAAACTTGACAAGACATACCTGTTCCAGGGGGTCCAGCTAAGAGAACTGCCCTTCCAGCCATTTTTTTGGAACGGATCATGTCCACAATAACACCAGCTGCCTAAAAATATACACAATATTAATCAAAACAGCTGACTAAAGATAAGGTAGTCTGTAATTAATCATCAAAGCGCTTATTTATTAGTACATACTTCACGAGCATCTTCTTGGCCTACCAAACCTGCAGCCTCTGGGTGAGGAACCGCATTTTCATCGAGACCAAGACCCTTGACATGGGAGTGGGCTGAAATTCGTTGGGCCTTAGCTGTGCTCCTAACTTCTTCGATCTTCATGGCTAAAAGAAAGTCTAAGGAACCAAAATTTGCTAGTTATTTTCTTAAATACAGTAAAAAAAACTTAAACTGGGTACCGGGTAGTCTACACATGCCAAATAAAGACTCATTCATGATTTATCAATTCTTACGAAAAACTGCTGTTAGCAAGCAAAAAAGACCGTAAATCCGGAAGGTTGGTACAAACGATGAACGATTTCACAAACTGATTTGATTTATCTTGATTTCACCCAAACAATTTATTAAAAGCGGTTTCTTACACTTTGACACGATAAATGTAGTGAGTAAGAAACACTCGCCGGAAATAGGCAAACCGTACTCTATAAAAACTCGAGAAAGTACTAAATGTTTAGAAATGTGATGATGCCAATACTTTTATATTGATTTAACAGTCATTTGCACTGGAATTGAACAGTGAGAAGTATTTTGTGTTTTTTAGATAAAACGGCTTTGGCTTGGCTTTTGTACAAAAACAAGAGAGACTCACGCTTCTAAACAAAACATTCACTCAACTACGCACACGATACGATCATAAGAAAAGATGTAAATATGAAGCAAGAAGCTTAGGCGCCTTGCGGACACTCATCTATACTCTTATTTCACATTTCCCCAATTTGTTGAAAACGACGCTATCGACGCTTTCAATGCATACGCTTTGATTTACTTAACAGAAACAGAACTACTTATAATACTAACTAGTACAACTGTCAAATAGACAAAATATTTCTAACATTAAATATTTACTTACACTTTGTATCAAAACTTTTGTAGTATTAGGTAGGATAATGATTCAAATATTTGTCTATAATAATGGATTATAAAATAATCATTATTAAATTATAAAATTGTAAATTAGGTATTAGAAATTAATTATTAAATGAAAGGTTGAAGGTAGACTCATACGCAAGCGCCTAAAAATCTATTTCAGAACGAGAATCTGAACGGTGACTGACTTTAAAAAGAAATGTTTTTTTATATTTTAAGAAACCTTTGTTTGGAACAGTGCACTACAACTTATTGCAAGTAGTAACAAGTAGTGTTATGATATGCAAAAATAATTTTAATAAATTAATGGCAAATGAGGTGCAAATTTTTATCATATTAATTTGCAACTCTAAAACTAACCTAGGTATATAATATAACTAATTGACTTTCAGATAAAAACATTCAGATACAAATGATATACGAGAGCTCAGTTCTAGATTTAATGCTTATTTTACGGTTAATGTCAACCGTACATATTAAGTTTAATTTTCTCTTCTGTTTCATGTATGCTCAGGCCCTGATAAAGATATAGAGTTGAAATCTTTTTTTAGAGAATGAAGTTCTTTTTAGCACTAAAATGTCCTTCATTTTGTTAGATAAATTTTGGTAGACGATATAAATCCTCAACAGATCAACAAGCAAACATTAATGTAAAATAACCAGTAAAAAGTTCTAAAATCAAAATGCTTCCAGCCTCTCACATTTCATTGTAAATAAATAAATTTTATGAACAAAGTGCTAGTTATTGTTTTTTTTGTGTGGAATGTTGAAGAATAATAATAAATACAAAGTGCTAGTTATAAATGTAATAGAATGACACTAAAAATTTATTCATTGTTCATTTATATAATCAAGTCAAAGTCAAACATTCTTTACTTGGTACAAAAATTATTATAATGAAAAAATCAAAGTTATTGTCGTTAATATTTGCGTTTTTTCAAGTGATCCAAGGATCCAACACGAAGAAGTGAACTCGCCGATTGCCAATTTACAAGTACAGCACAGCATAACCATAGTAGTCCCTGTTGGTGCCGAAAAAACCACTAGTTCAAGACAAAGGGGAGTTTAATATTTTTTTATTTAAAAAAATCATTAGTAAAAATTTAATTTAAAATTTAATAAGCCGCAGAGGAAAATTCCATAAAATTCCGACATTTGCAAAAACGTAGTCGAGGTCTAAATTTTTGTGTATTCTATTTTAATGAAAATTCAAAAATGGCAACTTTTTATGTTACCGGAAATTTTAATTTTTATAACATCAAGTAGTAAAAGTATTGGGGTGAGTTCCCAGAAGTTTATCCCAAATTGAAGATTTTGTTTATCAAGGCAAAAGTAATGTACATATTTTCAACAAAAATTTAAAATTGTTACAGAGCACATCATTGCACGAGTTTTTCTTTACGCGTCAAAGCGGTTTGGTAGTTTAAGATGGAATGATGGAACATTGTGCAGTGTCAAATAGCCTACAAAATGTCAGACGAATCAATGAAAAGACAGCTCACCAACATCCCACATAGTGTAGATAGCACTAACAGCAGTGTTACCTGTGACGGCTGCGACACTACTGAACTTGACAGTCCAGTAAACGGCAGCACAAGTACAAGTGAAAATAAGAGAGTATTCTTGACCAATACAATACGTTATTATATTGATGCTTTAAAATTTGACACCGATGAAGCTTTGGCAAAGAAAGCTAGTAGCCTTGTAGTTGCAGAATTGCTAGGACGCGATAAAAATTCAAATAGTCTCAACAAAAAGGGCAAAGGTGGAGGTGCCAACACAAAATCAAAGTCAAAAGTGACATTCTCGGCCAACAACCAATCTTCGCTATCACCATCAGCCGTAATAGACAGACTAAACTCTACCTTGGCAAGTCAACAACTCGACTCGAAAGAGCAGGTGAAACGAGACAAAAGCAAAAGTTCCACCAGCACAATTATCCGAGAATGGGGGAAAAGGCCAATGCTTGTGGAAAGCGAGGCACCGTGGACACCAAGGAACAGAATGTATCAGAACGCTATTAAAGCAGTAGAACAAGCTAGACAACTTATCCCGAATGGAATTATCGTGAACAACAACTTGTCAATACCCCCTTTCATTCAACAACAACTGAACACAAATAATATGGTGACCTTTAGCCAATCATCCCCACAACCAATTATTAGATACACCGTCAACAGTAATTTGCCAACGTTTCCCGGGACTAATGTTCCTCAAGTTCAACTTCTTCCTTTCTCGACAACCAACTCTGTACTTGGTCAACAGCAGCCTGTTTTAACTGGGATTTCGCCCTTTCCTGTACCGGTGGACATCAATAACAGACCGTTGGCTGTCGCTATTGACCCTCCAACAAACCATTATGTTTATCAACAACAACACCCGGAAATGTTATTTCCTTCACAACAACAACAACAACATCATCAAACTGTGATTTATCGACAGCTAAATTCGCAAGGAGTATGGGTACCTGCTATGGAACAACCTCAACTGTATCAGCATCATCATCAACAACAACAACCGTAAAGTAACGAAACCACCTGTGATTATTGTGACCACTGCGCACTCTGTCAAAATTCTGCAATTCTGAATAAAAATTCTTGTGCGTTTTTATTTCCAAAACTCTTCAAAAGTCGAAAAATAATTTGTCCTGTTTAAACATATTTGTCTACTTTGTATTTTTTTAAAAATTCAAGTGACAAAATTTATATCAACAATAATAAAAGCGTAAACGTAATGAGTTAAGAAGGGATGAAATGTTTCTATCAAAAACTTTGTATATTTTTAACATTTTAAAAATTCTATCCCATTCTCAGTTCAGCTGCCCCATGAGATTTCATGTTTGCATTTTTATTCGCTATCAAAAAATGTTACTTTCGTTATCATTCTGACATGCCTAATTACTTGTCTGCAGGGCGTCAAGATGTCGAGCTAAGGAATTTTGACTATCATTTCATGTCTTATCTTCTTGACTAGTAACTGACGTGTAGTCGTTTTCATCTTATAATGCATTGCATACGTTTACGCATATGATTGATAAAAAAGCATCAATCTCATTTCAAGACGTTTTTTTTGGAGAACACTGCTAGCAACTATCGACACATGCAATTGTAATGTCTTCAACTTTTCTCAGCTTCTATTCTCTGACTGAAAGGTTCAGTGGTGCGAAATGGAATCATGGCAGCAGCAGCAAGCGAAAAGGAGAGATAAAAGGTAAGAAGTAAGTATTGTACGTGATCGTGCTCATTTGCTTTCTCTATTTATTTTGCATTTAAGGTGAAGATCATCATCACCACCGCCACCTTCAAGCAACAGAATTTATTTGTGATTTATCTCTCTTCCTTGGTCTTCTTTCCATCCAGGGGAGAGCATGAGTGAGAAATGACATTTTTAATGGAATTGTATATTAGTAGCTCATGCCCCGGTAAATTGTAATGTGCATGTCAAAGTTAAACGTGGCAGCTACCTAAAATTATCCAAGAGGCGGGGCAGAAGCACCCAAAAGAACAACTGCACACTTTTATGGAGCACTTTATGTAATGGAACTCGTAGCTTGAAAAGGAAAAAGTTTACATTGTAAGTTATGCCTTATGTCAGTTTGTTGGGAAAAAGTTCACGATGGCATCGATAAGTGGTGAGTAATTCTATAAAATGGGATTTTTAAAGTTGTTAATTTTGATGACCTGCCGGCAGCTGCGACTACCTTATTGCAAGGTACGAGTGGTGCCAAGTTTGATGGACAATATGATTGTACGGTTCTTCAACTTGCTAAAAAAATG
>JAHZMT010004089.1:0-29179 GCA_027743785.1 Sinhomidia bicolor
CCCGACTTCACGTTTGGAGGACGAATGTTCGGTAAGTAAAAATTTTAAAGTAATTACAGCTTATTATTATTACTAGCATACGGCATACTCAATTCATAATTACAAAAAAATAAACACTGGTAGGGATTTTCGGAAAAAAATAGTTCCAGCATAAGCATCTTTACGTAGAACCAAAACTACGGCATATATGTATATATGCTTTTTAAAGTGTACACAATTTTCATCCTACGTACATGCTTGTTTTTTTGCAAACGTGAATAACTGCGCCTTTGCCTGCGCAAAAAATATATAGAAAGAATTGTCACGTTATTTACTTCAAAAGAGTAAGCAACAAAATGCACGTACTCTCGGAGTAATCGTGCTCTCGTAAAACTTTATAAAATCCTGTTGAAATTACAATTGAAGTGCTCGCAGAGTTCCTTTGAATTCACTCACATAGTTAGTATAATCCACAGGATAAAAATACGTAATCGTAAAGAGATTATCTCTCTCATTGTACTTTCCAGACTAGCGTGTGTGTGTGTATGTGCCACACAACGTTTTTGAGCTTAATTAATTAGGTACTCTGGGTAGAAAATATTTTTGCAAGGAAAAAAAAGATTGTATTTAAAATTACAACTTTTACAATTACTCTTGAGTAGCATGTTACCTCTTCTTCTCGTGCAAAAATTAATTGCACATTTATTATTTCAGCAAATTTGTTTAACCTTTGAGTTATCACAACAAAAAAGTGGTTCGTTATTAATAATACTATTATTATTATTATTATCATCACTTGCTTAAATGTGCTGCGTGCTACTTGTTATCCTTTCGATAACTAGGATTGTGGTGGGCTCAACCCTAGCAGCAGAAATGCAATTATTACAACAGCAGCAGAGTTCACACACTCTGATAGTATATACACCAATGTTCTTACTTAACTGTAAACGGAAGAGGGAGAGAGAGAAAAAAGGAAAACTTTAGCAATTCCCTTTGCTTGGTTTTCGTGGTTGCTGCAAATAACAAAAACTCATTTCATTTCCTGGTGCCTTTACTGCTACCACTAGTACTACTGCTGTTGCTGCTGCTGCTGCTGCGTGCCACGAAACTTGCTTCTTTTTTAATAGAAAGAGCAGCCGCATATACTTTCCCCTATTTTCCGGCTGGTTTATATCCAAAAAAAATTAATCGTGTTGATAATTCATGTATTCTTACCAACACTTACAAGTAAAGCTACCTACCTACTTGCATGCATCGCATGCATGCATGCATGCCAGCAGCTCTTTCTCCGAAACTACTTGTTCATATTATGTTGCAGTATTGTCGTGCTCATTATTAAGTATCATCAAATTATCATATGGTGCAAAAACTAAAAAAAAACAAGTGGGCTCAGATGCACGACTAACTTGGTTTGTAGGTTACATCATCATCATCATCACCACACATCACAATTCACAACACCATCATATTGTCGTTCTGATCCACTACACCAATTTTTAGAGTTTTAGAGAAGAAAACGAGAGGAAACGAGGGATGAACAACAACGGCAGGAGTAGTAGTTGTAGAGCTGCGGCAGGGTATATGTGCTTGCTGTGCAGTTTAAGAGTCTGATGCTGCTGCCTTGTTATTACTAGTGGAAAAATTAGTTTTTGGAGAGAGAGAGAGAAGTGAAGAGAGGAAAAGTTGAATGGTGTTGTAAAAAGGGAAATGAAGTAAAAGAGAACAAGTGGGTAACTAGTAGTAGCTTTTTCTGCAAAGCCACCACCACCACCACCTCGCCTACCTACCTATCAAGATAGCTGCATGAAAGCATTCTTTTTGTGCTTCCTTCTGTTCCTTCCTTCCAGAAGAGCACTTTCATGATGATGAACCAGTTTTGTTTTTGTATCTCTCTCAACCGTGATGATTATGAGAAAGCTTGCTGAATGCATAAATATCCTGAAGATGATGATGATCATCGTCATGCATACATGCATGATGACCAAAAATGGTGGTGGTAGCGTTTTTCCTGTTACTATACCCTACTTTTTTTTTAAAAAAAAACTTGCTGCTGTTGATGGTTATAGGATTTCTTCTTTTGCTTCATTCACCTTCATACAAAAACTCCTCTGTCATATGTAGCAGGCTGTCACCATCATCATCATCGTTTCAGTGTCAAAGGGGAAAGGTTCACCATATTCACCAGTGAGAAACTTGGCGAGTCATTATTTTGGAAACTTGTAAAGACAAAAGGAATCCTTTACTGAACAGGCTACTGCTGCTATTTCAGTTTCTAGACAGCTCTCGACGACCATTCAAAGAGAAAACAGATGTGAAAAAAGAATGACTCCAAGCGGTACGTTAACTGAAATGTGACACAATATACTACTTGCTTTTCGTACAAAACACTTTTTTTTCGAGGTAAGCAGATAGATAGACGGGAAGGAAATGACTGTTTCCCATGAAAGAAACTTTTTTTCTTCTCTCGTGTGCTCATTTCATTTTCACAAGCTACAACTCGCTACTACTACAATTACTCATTTCATACATATACCATGCTGAAACAATTTCAACTTCTTTTTTTGAAGAGATAAGTTTTCCAGATAAGATGACATGAACGGACAGACGTCATGTCAGTAAAAGAAAAGTAAATAAAATGTAGAGAAATAATAATAGTAACGAGAGTGCATGTAAATAATGAAAAGTTTTTTAAACTTATTTATTATTAGTTGTATACATTTTTTTTGAAACTTGAAAGAGTGTATCTATTTGTTAGCAATTGCATGATATTTAGTAGGTACCCTAGTTCCTCTTTTTGTTTGAGGGTTGGGCAGTTTATTATTATAATTTTTTTTGGGTGTGTGGAGTGAGGCTCACGGAAGTAGAAATGTTTCATTCAACCATAAAGCATTGTTGCTTGCGTCTGTCTGCATTTAATTTATTTATTGTACTAAGTAGTAAGTAAGTATAGTGCAGGTGATGATTCAATTCTGAACAAAAAAAAATTAGGTGAATAAATACACACAGAACACGAAATGGGCTAAACGGCCATTTTTATTGATTACTAAATTGAATTTATCGTTTTGTTACTTTTAAGGTATCAAACGTTAATAAAATAAAGTCTATATTATGGTTGCCATATAACACAGAGTTGCAATCACACCATTCCACCACCACCACCACCACGTCCCCCCCACTCGGCCCTAGAAACCCATGCATGGCTTGTGTGTGTGTATAATAATAATGGAGTTGTATTCATCTCCTCCACCAAGTTATACAGCTTGTAATAAAAAACGTTTATAAATTTTTGTTGCACGTTACACAACTACCACTACTGCCACTACACACAGCCATTACTAATATAGGCATGATGACGGCGCTTATTTTAACTTGCCGACTTGTTGTTGTCGACGTCGTCGTATTTATAGCAAACATAAAAAAATACAAGGCCCGTAATAAACTAAAACTGCCGTTCATAATGCTTTCGACTTTTGGTCACACGATTAACGACGATATTTCTACTTGTTCTGTCAGAGTGAAAAAAAAGAAGAAGAAGAAAAACGTCAACATTTCTCCATGCCTTTTTTCGTTATTGTAAAAATAAAAAAAAATGTTTACGATACTACTGCTTTTATGCTTGTGTGTCCGTCTGTGTTTAAAAAAAACAGCCACCAACAGCAAAAAACAACAGCAACGCTTGAGCATTTTTTTGAGCATTGTTTCCATTTTGTACGGGTAGCATCACTACCACCACCAGTGAATATAATATATTATCCCATGTAGGCATTTTTTTATTATTCCATTCATCTTGGCAAATTGATTGCAAAAAAGTGATGAAAGCAACTTGTGTAGTAGTAGTAGTAGTATTCATTCATTCTGCTGGCACGTATGTATACCAGTGCTACCTGGATAAAATGAACATTCTTCTCATCACTTGCTGCAAGCACAAATAAAGAAGATCCATGTCGACATAAAACACCACCACACCATACCACAGGCAAGCCAAAAAATACTCCCATCTTCTCGGCATTTACTTTTTCTGAACAGTGGTAGGCATATTAGCTTACTTGATTAGAAAACTCTGGCTGTCTGTTCGGTGTTTGGTGTAGTATTTTGGTATAGTACTTGTGATGTGTATGTATGTAGGTATTGGCTGGAAACAGTGGGAAAAGTAGCATTTTCTATCACTTCAGGTAGAAACCATAGTTTTTATAGCCCCCTCTTCTTTCAAAAATTAATCAACATTTACATTCCCCAGAAATTTTCATTTTGCAATGTTTCAAAGCTGAATTTCGAAAATGCCCACCTTTACTGCAACGTTAAAGCAGTTGATTGATATTTATATGGCGTTGTATCCTTATAACATTATGACGGTACTAAAATGTAAAGGTACTCCTCCACCACCACCACCACCACTACTACCACAGCATCACCTTCACATCACTTCACTATTCAGTAATAGAAGTAGTAGTGGTGGTAATAATAGTAGCAGTATCTCTTGCAGCAACGATGAAACATTTTTTGTAACAACTACTACACTGAATTGATTAAATGAAGAAAAAGGAGTGAACATGGCAGCGGTGATGGTGGTTGGTACCTAAAAGTCGGACGGAAAAGGGAAGTCTGTGTGAATTTTTATTTCTCTCTCTCTCTCTCCTCTCTTTCCCTTCGTTAGCAATGATAACGTAATAAAATGACTGAAAGCGCTATTTATATCAGTAAAACCACAACCGTACATAATATTTCAGCTTATATATTTCATTTTGCTTTTTTATCTTATTTTTTCTCTCTCGCTCTTCTCATCTTCCTTCTCTGCTTTCTTCCTTCCGCAAGACTTAAAAGTAAATAATAAAAAGAGAGAAGCAAGTAGCAGAGTCGAGCTTGGGGAAAAGAAGGGAACAAAAAGAAGAAGAAGAAAAAGAAAATACAAATTTATATGTACAAAAAGAAAAAAAAGTAAATGCGTCAGGAAAGGAAATGGCAAAAGCAAAATATAAATGCATACATACATACATAGAGCTAAATGGAAGCGGAGCTTGTTGTGCTGTTGGTTGTTCTACAGAGTGATAGGTAGTGTCGGAAAAAGAAGAAAGTTAAAAGTAAGCTATTGAAATAGGACAGGGTGATAGTGAGCACTTAAATATTGCAGTTTCCTTTGCTCATCTCATCTTTGGATGATGATCACGATGAGGAGGAGGATGATGATGATAATACAGTTCATGTTATTCTTTTGGATGATGGTTACTACTTGTACTTTGTGTTCTTTCTGATGATGGGTCCGAGAGACAGAAAGAGAAAAAATGAAAATGGTCTGCTCCCAAGAAAATAATTTTTTTTTCTGCCGTCAGGGAAACCATCACCACCATCATCATCGTAACCGTCGTTTATTCTCTTCTAAGAAAAGAAGGCGTTGCACAACAAATATATTTGTAATATGTGTAAGTGGCAGGAATTATTATGCTGGTTGGGAACAACATTTACGGTTGCAAAAAGGCCTATCATGCTTTGATGTTGTATAATAATGTATTATCATTTCCGTCGAGACAACGATGAGCACGTCTGAACAGCGTTTTAAATTGTTTTTTTTCTAAATTGCATATGTAATTTTATTTTTTACACGGAAAAGAAATCTATGTAGATTTGTAACTCATTTTTTGTTCATACATGTCATGTTATGCCCTGGTCATGATTGTTGACAGGGTTGACGACGAAGACAAGTAGGCCATGCTTATATATGTATACCGCAAGAGTGTAATAATTTGTTACACAATTTTTTTGTTGCTAAATATTCATCATTTCTGGAAAAGTGTACATAAATATTTAAAATAATGTTCCAAGAATATTGTTGCTAGCCACCATCATCATCACCAGTCACCGCCCACCTATTTTTTTTAAACGGTGCGCTAAGCCAGACTGAAATTTCCAACACAACAAAAAAAACAAGGCAACAAGCCAAAAAGAGCAGTGGAGTACATGTCTACAGAATATTTAAAATGGGGATTCGAACAAACTTGCATATTATACTTTTTTTCATCTACTGACATGTTTTGCATTTCCCACAACAAAATCTCTCTCTCTTTCTCTCTGCTTGCCTGCATCTCCAAAAAAATAAATATTTCTTTGACTTCAAAAATGTATCTCATTCTTTCTCCATTTAAGAGAAAGAAGAAAGCGTGGAACTGTGGAGAACAAGTGGGAAAAATATACAAGATAAAAAGAAAAAGGATGCGACGCCTGTAGAGTGAGAGAAAAAAAATAAGAGCGGAACGAACGGACGTCAAGTTTTGTACTGCAACTTGAGTAGTGTATGATGAAGGAAAGTGAGAGAGAGAAAAAAAGGATGAAATGGTAATCATCATGATGATCATCAAAGAGAAAACTAACCGCCGCTGCCACCACCACCATGCAGACGCGATGCTCTTTTTTGTTTGAAAAGCAAGCACAGGCCTATTTTTCTTTAGCGTATCGCCTTGCCTGAATGTACACCACTCTCAAGCTGAAAGTATATAATAATAATAATAATAGTAGTAATAATAATGATGATGATGATGGGGAGGGGGAGGAGGAGTAGGGTAGGAAGAGGATGATATGGTGTATTAAAGAGAAATGCGATAGAGTCAACAATGAGCACAAGCCATACAGTTAGCGTAATCGTCATCATCGTCGTCCTCGTCGTCGTCTCGTTATTTGTACTGGTCTCTGTTTTCTTGTCTGATGTGTGTGCAGTGTGCACTTTTAAGCATCTCTCTGTACGTTGAAGACAAGCACTAGAACAACTACGTGTTATTCTCCTACTAAAAGAAACATGAGAGAAAAGTAAAAGCCACAATAATAACAACAGCAGCAGCAGCAGTGAAATGAAAGAAAAAAAATACAGTTACGCCGTAAGTGTTTGCCAAAATAAAGAGTGAAAACGAGGAAAACAAGATGGGCGTTTGGAAGAGAACGAAAGAGAAAGGGAAAGAGAAAGAGAGAGAGAGAGAGCAATAGAAAAAAAAATTGCCCATAGCAAGAAGCTCTTCAGTTGTGAAGCTGGCTGCCTCAACTGATGGTAAGTGAGACAAGTGTGTAGGGAAACAAGAGAAGCAAATTTCTTGTGAGACTTTTCTCTCTCTCTCTTTCTCTCTGGCAAGTACAATATCTCTACTAACCAAACCACACAGACATATATATTCGCAGTTCTCTCTCTCTCACACACACACTTACGCGTTCTGTACATGCTTTAGCTATACAATATGTTATGCTGCTGGTGTTTATTTTTTAAAGATTATGCAGAGCCAAAAACAAAATGCAATGGGATATATAAAATAAAGTAGGTTTGTTATAGAGTAAGGTACTTACACAAGTATCGTCGTCTGGAGCAGTAGCAGAAGCAGCGTGAGCCCACACCGCAAACAGCAGCCGCAGTAATTCTCTTTTTCTTTCTTTCATTTTGCCAGCGAGTCTTGTCTTCAGAGTTTGTGTTCCATAAACCACAACATTAAAATGGCAGTCTTGACAGCTATGCTTGGATAAGAGAGAGAGAGAGAGAGAGGGAGAAAAAAGAGTAATTCAAAAAACACTCGTGTTACAACAGTAACTTTTTTATCATCTGTCTGTAATAGCTCAGTGATATACACAACTCATATACCTACTATTACTATTATTATTTAGCCATATATAAAGTTTTAAAAAAAATGTGTGTAGGGATGCTGCTACAGAGAGAGAGAGAGAGAGAGAAAAGAAGAAGAAAAGTGGAAGTAGTAACAGTAAGTTTTTTTCAGCATAATAGTAAAGGAAGAAACAAGAGATATATATGCGGTTGGTTGAGTATACAGCAGACACAGCAAACAACAACCACCGTCATCACCATCATCATCATCCCGGTCCAGTGAGTGATGGTATGTACACATGAGGAGGAAGAAGAGGATGATCGTTACCGCGCGGCTATGATGATGATGATGATGATCATGACGATGATAATAATAATAATAGTGGGTGGGTGGGAGTAGGAAAAGTAATACACGTTTCCTCTCTCACTGCTCACACACTCTGCTTGTTGTTGTTTGGTGTGTTTATGCGTATTGTGTATCATCCCATCTTATTATTAGATGACGCGAAAAAAAGGGAAAAAAGTGACTTGCTTTTTTTTCCTTTTTTCTTCTCTCAATATTTATTCTATGTACACGTAGGTCACTTACTGCGGCTGCTACATAACATAACATGCATAGATTATATATGTTCATAGGACATGCTGTTGTGTGCAAGTACCCTGTACTTTCTTTCTCATCTATTCTTCTTTCTCAAGAACCGTTTTGTAGTGCACACGACGTCGACGACGACGACGCTACGCTCGGCGGACACATTTTTTGGCAATATATAAAAGTGGCAGGAGCGGAAGAGAAGCATGAAAGGAAGCTTATGTGGGCTGTATTTTTGATGGCGAGGTCGTAAAAGTCATGATGAGAAGCAAACAAGTAACATATCCTAGCCAACCAACACAATAATAATAACAAGAGTAGAAACAACATCAACTGAAACCACCACCATGACTACATCAACAACAAGAAGGCTGTGCGATAATAATAATAATAATAGTAATAATAATAATAAATGTGTTTGTTACAAGGAGAGGGCTAGCTATAGAGAAGGAAGAAAAAAACATTAAAGAGGAGAAGAACAATATATATTCAGCGGAGTATAGGTACACTCACACACGCATACACACTGTGTGCACTCACTTTCTACAAGTGAGGAAATTTAGAATAGGAAAAATACTCTCATGTTCCTTCCTTCCATTTTTTTCTACTTTGAGAGGAGGAAGATGGTATCAGGAGAGCAGAGAGAGAAAATAGTAGAGGCAAAGCAAGTACTTACTTGATTCCAAGCGGAAGCGTGGAGATTATGTAACTGTTTATAAAAAACACATAAGATGCAATGATGATGATGATGATGATCACAATGATTGTGCTGGTGCTGATGCTGCGGCCGCAAGGAGGGAAAAGTGATAGAGGATGGTGTTGATCATGAGGATTATATTGACCATGTGAGGAGCAACATGACAATAATCGTAATGCTAACCAGAACCATGCCAGTTTTACTGTCTTCACAATTCATTCTCTGAGGATCTTGGGATGATCCCTGGGAGCAAAACACCGTAAATTGTTGACGACAGGAGGATGTTGTTGTTGTTGTTGGGAAACCGTTTCAGAGTTCCCCAATATTTGAAACAGAAATATTTACCAAACATTTTTGAATTTTTCGTTAGCAAATTCATTCTATTAGTTTTTTCAATCTTGACCTTCTATATATTATATTTTTTTAAAAATTCAAAATGGTATATAGAGGTTACTCATGTATTTACTATCATATACATAGTATAGAACTATAGTCATAACTTATTTTTACAGCAAAACGAACGAACGTAAAGAAGCAATAAAAGGGGAAAGGATGTACACATTTTTGTGACATTAGTGGCAGTAGTCAGTAGTCACAGGCTATTTGACAATAACAAGATCACACAGATTTCCTATCATCATCATCATCATCATCATCATCATCACCACCATCGCCGGCACAGCAAAGGCAAGTCGCTTCACTTGTTGTTGTTGTTGTGTTTGTCGTGTTGATCTTCCTTTTCTCTTTCCCACTGTCATCCTCATCGTTTCTCTTGCCATCCACACACTCACTCTCCACACAGCTCCATCCAAAATATCCAAACCAGTTGGCAGTATATTTCGGCTGTTACTTTGAACGACATTGCTGCTGCTGCTGTTATCTCTTTTTTCATCCTTTGTGCTTGACTACCATACCAGCGGCAGTAGTGCGTGTGTCTGTCTGTGCAACACATGGACAGCCACTTCTTTTCCTATATTGCCAGCAGTAAGCACTCATATGATTTTCATCCCAACTTGATTTCCATCTAGTACACAACAACCGCGTCTTTCGATGTGGATTGATGGAAATTGATAGCAATCATGATAACAATAATGGGCAATGTAACATTGTCATCGTGTCTCTCTCTGTCTCTGTGAGTGCTGGTGTCTGTTGCTGCTGCTGCTCGGCACAAGCATAATGTAATAAAAATAATCATAATCATAATACTCAATGTACTCCCCTTCAAAAAATAATCATAATAATAACAACACTATCAATATCCTCTGTCCATCTGTTCAGTTCCAAGTTTTTTGTTTCTTTTTCATCCACTACTATACTGCTACTACTTCTGCACTGCCAGTTTTTCTCCTTCTCATTCGCATTTACTCTGCGTTTTTTCCAAAGGAAAAAATAAATAAAGATTTGAGGAAGATGCTTGTTTCCTTTTTCCTCATAATATTTTCTCTTGTGGTTGATAATATTTTATTTGATGAAGTTTTTTTTTCACGACAAAAAAATAAACTGAAAAATTCTGCTGCACTGAAGTCAGAGCAGCGGCAGCAGCAGTAGTACTGGTGACATGATATGCATTTTCTTTCTTTGATAAACATCAAAAACTACACATTGTCGATAGGAATCAGAAGTATCTGTGCAGAAGTATCTGTCGTCGTCGTCGCAGTTCCCTTCTAGCAGTAATATATTTTTTTCAACATCAAAGTATGTATACCTATCTCAGCTGCGTTTCCATGACCGTTGTAGAAATAAGCTGAATGAAGAAACTCTCATGTAATCAATCGTGAAAAAAATGACTTGGTCGTGCTTGATAAAAAGGAGACATTTTGCTTTCACGTCAACTCCAAAGTTGACAAAAAAACCATGACCGGAAATGAAGAAAAAGGAGAGAAAAGGAAAGAGTTACAAAGAAATCGAGCAACTTTAAGCGGTACACAGAAGAAGACTACGTTATATAATACTTTATTCGAGGAATTATATATTTTGTATTGACAAACACACATGAGCAGCATCAAAAGGCAAAAGAAAAACTTTTACCTTTACCACCGCTTCCACTTAATTATCTTTTTTTCTCGTCGATTCTTGAAAAAAACCAAAACTTGGTCCAGAAGGGCGACTTCAAAAAAGAACAAGTTTTTCTTCTTCTTTTTTTCCTCTTTGCCTTCTTCTCTACACAACTGGCTTACATTTAAGTAGTCTCTCGTTAATAGCGCAGTCATCATCATCATCATCATCCTCTCTTCTCTGTGACTTTTTTGTAGGTCTACTTTTTCTCCTTCAAAAGGCATTATGCTTACTTGGTTGACGTTCACACACGCGTAAATACTTACCACTACTACGGCTACCCAACTTGCATTTTCTTCTTCCTCCAAACCAGTCATCCTTTCCAAAGAGCTGCTTGAGCTACTCACGCTGACATGTGGAATAGTATTTTCTTCTTCTTCTTTTTTCTTCTTCAAGGAAAAAAGTGAGAGTGAGTGGTGGCGTTGGTGGTGGACGTGGATTTTTTTCGGGTATGTGTGTGTGTGTGGTGATGTAGTTAAAAAGAAACAGGATAAGGCCATTAGTCTATCGGAGACATTTATATGGAAACATGGAAAAAAATATATATGTTTTTGTGAGGAAAGAAATGGATAGTTATATTTGTCCGCGTAATTCCTTCTCTATTTCATTGCTGCTACTACTACACACATGCACACCACTCCACATTGTATAGAACAAGTGCATGTATAGTTGTTCCTCTATCGGTGAGCATTATATATATTTTTTTATCGAAAAAAGAAATTGAACTTGAGCAGGGTTTTTGGCTGACTGGCTATATGCATCGCAATGTCGTATGTCGTGCTACGTATGTAGATATGTATGTATTTGTCTTGGAAGTAACCTGAATAAATACTAGTTCAATGCGTATATTTCACTGCTACAGCCGTTGTCGTTCTCCGTTCATAAATAGCTTACCAAGAAAACGGGAGCAGGGAGAGAGAGAAAAAAAAGCGCTTACTTGGTCGTGTATAATGCGTTCTTCTCATTCTCCTCGCTTGCTTGTTAGAGATATACGGCTTGTTTAGATGGTAACCGACAGAAAACATGCCTTTCCTTATTGTCGTCTTCTGTTCTCTCTCTTTTTCCCCCTGCTATGATGCAAAGCGGTTGCGTCTTTAAGCAAAAACTCTGTATGTGCACTGTGCACCACCACCATCACCACCGCTTTTCATCGAGTTGACAACATGTACACTGTACAATCACATGAGTATGTAGGAAGGAAGGAAAGAGAGAGAGAGAGAGAGAGAGAAAAAAAAACTGCGATTTTTTTTGTGCTCGTGTCACCAGCTGTTGAAAAATGGATCTTTGAAACGACCCAGGCGTGCTCAGCTAGGGAAATAAAATTTTTTTACGGATTGTCGATTCCCTGAAATCTTGGGCACAGGTGCAAGCAAAACAAGCAATATTGAGCATATAGCTAAAAGTAAAAAAAACGCTTCTTCTTATTCAATTTTAAGACGCGTTGTAGTAGCAGAAGTAGTAGTAGCGGTAGTAGAGGAACACCCTTTATTCTTTCTTTTATCCTTTGCTTCTTCTTCTTCCCTTTCTTTTTTTTCAAAATAAAATTGTCGCTGCCGTGGAAAAATATGTATAATAGTAGCAGTAATAATAATAGTAATAATAATAATGTTTTTAGAAAGGAAAAATGGAAAGAATACGAGAGCTTGCCAAAAATATTCACTTACCGATTTAATTTTCTTCTTGGTGTGTGTGTAAAGTGAATACTTTTGTAATAAGTAGGCATGCATACATGTGTGTAGTAGTATAGTAGTAGATAGGTTGGCAGGTAGGTATGTGCATTCATGATGATTATAATGTGATGATGTGAGTGTTTACGCTTGGCAGCTTTATTCAATAGTCGAGAAGAAGAAAAAAATAGTGTGTGCCGTGTGCCCATGGTCGTCATCGTCATCGTTGTCGCCGTCATCCTCATACTTATCCAGAAAAATTGTTTAAAGTTCATACAGCGTGTCAAGCTGAATGCGTATAACTCTTTCCCATAATTACTTCAAGACGTCGCTTTGCTCTCTCTCTCTCTCTCTCTTCTTTTTTTTGAGAATGCTTGCCTTTTTTTTGTACGCTCACTTTTTTTTCTTCTTCTGCTCTCTTTCAACTACTTCAACATTTTTTCAAGTGAGTCAAGATCCGACCCTTAGGGTTCATTTACACACGGTTCAGCAGCAATGGGCATGTACGCTTATATCAAGTGGGTTTAGCGGCAGGTATGTATATTCTTTTGTGAATGAATAATATCGACGACGACGACGACTGTAATGGCGATAATGATGATAGGAATGAGTGTTTTGAAAGAAATGCACTAACTCACTTGAACGTACGAGCCTGTGGAAATTATTAGTTTGGACGGAAGGAAGGTAAAGACCCATGAGAAAAATACTTTCATGTCTTTGGTAATCGCACTCTTCTCACTTTCCAACCATTTTTTTCACTCTCAATGCATCTCTTTGATCGGCGAAAAAAAGGGAAAGAGAGAGAGAGAAGGACTATATTATGAAAAGAAAGAAATGATATGACAGCACTTGCACGTTTTCTTTGAAAACCAGTGTTGCGGCACATGACCAATCACAAACAAAAACTTTTTTTTTTCTCTCTCTCCTTTATGAAGAGGAAATATAAAAAGGGTGTCAAAATGCTTTAATGCCTCAAATGACATGAATTGAGAGCAAGGTTTTGAGGTGTTGTATATACATAAAAGGCGGCTCAAGAGTATCACTAATTTATATGGTTAAACATTACACAAAATAATGTGTATGTATGTCAGGCATAATTTGACAGTTGGACATGTTTTTTTTCACCTTATCTGAACTCTGAAACTCTGTTTGCTAAATAAATAATTGAAATATTTTACAGGGAGGAAACGCTACAAATAATAACAATAATAATTTCTTTGAACATGTTATTTTTTCTCAGCGGTTGCTTTTGAAATCTTGGTGAAATACGCACACACTCGTCCTTGTCCGATTAAATATTTTCTGCTATTATTATTATTATTATTATTATTGCACTACAATGGCAAGCACTAGTCCCATGAATTTCATTGGAAACTGAAAATACATTTTTTTCTGTCTCTCTCTCTCTCTCTGTCTGTCTTTCCCTATCTACTGTGTTTTGCGGTTACTCAAGGGAAACGTGGTGGGTTTTAAAAGCATTTCCCTATAGTTTCTAAACAATCATCATCATAATGTGAATCAGCTAGAAAGTTGGGTTGTTGCTGGGAAAATTACGAAAGAGCAGCAGCGGAGAGAAAAAGGAGAAGAATATGAGAAGAGGAAAAGCCGTTTGGTTGACGAAGTGCACAGCTCTTCAAACCACAAACAGTATAAACCTTATTCCAAATGAATGGAAGAGTAGATTTATTTTAGGTGATATTTAATGGGATATTGCCGAACCGCGCAAACTTGGATAGTGGATAGTTGAATAGTCTTCCAAAACTTAAGTATAAAATATGCACTAGGCATGTAATAATAATAATAATAATAATAAATATACACTTACATGCATATACGTACATACATAATAGTCAGTCAAGCAGGCAGAAAGGTTGCAGACAGGGAGGAAGAAGACGAAGGAGGAGGATGAGCTTTTGCCTTGCTGTTCTGTTGTTTAAGTGCATGTTGGTGGGATAAGAAGGGAGCAGCAGCAGCAACAGCAGAAATGAGACAGGAGAGAGCAAGAAGGGAACAACGAACCAAAAGAGTAAGCACACCACCACCACCATTACCACCGCCGTGTCGGTTTCCTATAAAACGAAAGAATGGAAGAGAAGAAGAAGAAGAAGAAGGAAGGACAGATAGAGAAGTCCCTCTTCTCCACAAATTATACCTACCATTGAAAAGGGCAACATGCCGCATTTCATCTTTCAGACTAAAAAAAAAGCGTTTTATCCTCCGTCTGCTTCTTCTTTCTCCCATTTTTTCCTTTCTTTCTTTCCCCCTGACTCCTCTGAGAAGAGGAGCAAGGCAAAAGCTAGAGAGAGAGAGAGAAAAAGAGAGAGGATACTAAATGTGATCATCATCTTCATCCAAGCCATAAGAGAAGCCCGCATACGACTACTAAGACTACGCACACACAGTTGTAAGTACGTTTCCCAATGATCCGGCATCTCTCTCTCTCTCTCTCGTTGCTGCAAATAAAAATGATAGCAGCAGAGAGAGAGAGAGGCAAAGGGAAAAAAGAAAAAAAGAAAAAAAAGAAAGAGCATTGAAGTAGTAGACGTTTCATCCTCATGAGCACGGATATTACAAAGACTATAAGCAAGTAAGGCAGAAGAAGCAGCAGCAGAAAAAAATACTCTTTATTTTAAGGGAAACGGTAGGTGGACGTAAAGGAAAGGCAAACACACAAAAGCTAAAGCAACGTTCTTCTTCTTCTTCTTATATATCTCTCTTTATAACGTTTGCTTACATTGAAACAGTGGAGCTGTTCCACGGTTTTTCTCCTCCAAGAGCATAAATCATGTTGAGGATTAATATCTGAATACTTGGTTGCGAGAACAGAGAAGAAGGAGAAACTTATATATAATATATATATAGGTATATATAAAAAAAACTTATTCAAGTAATCTTACAAAGCACCTCTTCTACACAAAAGGAGTGAACGGTGGTGGTGGTGGAAGGTGAACAGGCTGCACTACTGTTCAACCAACTTTGTACTCGCTCCTCTTCTACTATTTATACGTACATTAGCTGCCATCCTTCTATATAATATACACTTCTCATTATCATTTTGTATACTGTATTTTTTCGGGCTACGTGCTCATTTTCCTAGTAACGGTTTGTAATAATAATAATATTATTATTATTATTATCTCGTCCACTGCCACCGCTGTTGCCTTATTCATTTCCAAGAGAAAAAAAAATGTATATTTATATAATAGATAAGTAGATAGTAGGAGGGAAAGAGGGAGGCTGGAACGTGTTGCTTATATATAAGCTATAACGATAATAGTAACAACTACATATTATAGTTGCTAGCGTTATAAGAAGGGATCGGGGCAGTGGTTAAAAAAGAGGACCCTACAGGGTTATCCAACTGTGTGGAGAAGATCAATAGGTTTCCAAAAAACTTTGTCTGTAGACGCTGCTTACCAAATGTGAAGTTAATTGAGCAAAGTGTGTAGGAGTTTTGGGGCGCGCGGAAAAAGGACGGGAGGAAGGCTGGACAGGCTGCCAGGCTAAACTTGTAGAGAGAGAACATTGTAACCGTGATTCCTAATAATGATGATGAAGGAGGAGAAGGGAAATGCTCTGTGCATTGCTGCTACCACTATTCTCCATTTTTTTCCTGAAACAAAAAAAAAACTAAACCATCATAATTTGGAAGGCCTATCAGCATACATTCACTGTGCAATACTAAAAGACATTAAAATACTTTTGTGGTATGATACTTTGGGTTTGCTATTTGTAAAATAATATGCAGTTATGATGATGGCGATGTTGTTGCTGATGAGTTGTTTTCGTCGGCTTAGATTTGTAGTAATGATACTAATTATCAAAAGAAGGGAAAGAAAATAGGATTTATATTTTTTTAAGAAAAATTATTAAATGAAAGATTGGATTACATGATAATTATTGAAGAGAAATGTAAATTAATTTAGCAAAAAAAAAGTTTTCACGGCTCATCTTTTTAAACTTGTTGGTTTACATAATGCGTGCGTGTGTGCTTTGCGTATTTTTGTGGGGCAATGTATTGAAGCAATATGGATGAAACATTGTTTCTAGAGTTTTTCTAAGAAGTTGAAAAAAAATTCTAGTTACCAGGAAGTTACGTGTGGAGTAAACGAAGAAAATTATGCACGGCAGATTTTTTTTTGTTGTTTAATTCCCGTCGTTGTAATTCCGGATACTTTATATAGAAAAAAGTAGTAGAAAGCTTTGAATGAGAAACAGAGATTAGGTAAACCTTGGTCTCTCGGCTGCTCCTCCAACTTGCTGTGCTGGTAACAATAATAACGGAACACACCATGCGTTCCCCTGTAGCAGGTAATGTAACAGGAAATGGGAAAGAAAGGAGTCGTCCAAAGTTAAGTAAGTTTTAACCCAATTAATTACCATGTAGCCACCGAGTAGGAAAAAAGGGCTGGAAGTAATTTGAATAAAGGGATAAAAAAATATATATTTCGTAAGCTGTGGCCACACGCTCTATTGCATTTAAGCAACTGGGAAAAAACCACACACACACACACACACTCACTCACTCGCAAGTGTGCAGCAGTCTTTTATTTTCCAAAGATTTTTCTTTGATTAAGAAAGAGAAAAAAAGGAATAAAAAATACATATTTTTTATGAAGAAACCATACATTTTACGATTTGATCCACTTGTAAGCCAAAGAGAGAGAGAGAGAGAGAAGTAAATGAGTGAAAAAGGATTTACGTGTGATTAGTTTGCTAGCTTGCTACTTACTGCAGCAGAGGAGAAACGGCACAAGAGAGTATTATGCAAGCACAACTACTTGGGCATTAAAAACTAGTAGTTATAAAACTATTATGGTATTGCCCCACAGTTTTGAATTAATTGGAGTGTTTAAAAGAGAGAGAGAGAGAGCGAGCGAGGGGAACATAGTCATTAAATTTTCTAAAACATGCCAGCATGCCAAGCCAGAAAAAAAACACTCATCTGCTGTTAATACATATCAGTGAGTAAAATAGGAAAAAGGAACTCTTGGACCGCCACTACTACTACCATCGTCGTCATCGTCATCATCATCATCATGCAAAGTATGTAGAGAGTGGAGAAGTAAAAGTAAAACATTCTATCCCCACATGACCAGTTTATATGAGCACTTATAGGCTACATGGGATTTTTATTGAGCTGAAATTTGTTGCCCTACCACACACACACACACACACACACACACACACACACACACACACTCATACGTCCACGCACAACAAAGTATGCATGCATTACATTACATAATGTAAGTGAGCTGTGTGTAAGTGGTAGTGTGCATATGAAAGCACGCAGGCACAAATTTTATTATTAGATGCTCTTCATGAGCCAAGAACGGAGGATCACGCAAATTTAAGATAAACATTCATTCGCTTCTGGATGATTAAGCCATGTTTGCACAGGCTGCACTTCTTACTCCTTCTATACCGCCACCAGTAGTAATGGTAGCACCGATAATAATAATAATAATAATTCTGTAGGGTAAAAAGTAAGTAGTAAAATAACAAAAAGAATAACATTCATAAAACTTGACGAAAAAAAAAGCCAACCCAAAAGGAGTGTGGTGGAGGACCTATATTTTCTACATATTTATTTAATAATATTTGATATACCTACCTACATAATAATCGTATCCACTCGTAAAAGTTTTTTTTTGTATATCTACATAAACTTGTAATAATACTGCTGTTATTGTTATTATTATTATAAGGATATATGTATATATATATATATATGTGTACATGCATAAAAAGTACAGGGTTTATATTTGAAAGGATTATTCTTCCTGTTATTATTTACGTTTGCTGCTGCTGTTTTGTTGAGAATATTAAATGCATTCTGTAACTCAACAGGGAAAAGTTTACTTTACTTATTTTTTTTCTTTATGCATCCTCTAATTCAAGTTAAATAATAGTAATAACATGCTGCTATGCTGCCAGTGCAGTGCAGTGCCTTTTTTGGAAAAGCGGAAACGTGAAGTAAATGTTGACCCGTCAAACTGTACCGGGACCGGTGGTGGTGGTGACGAGAGAAGTGAGATGCCGGTGAATTCAATTATTTCATGCGCAATTTGATAATCAAGAGTAAAGCTAAAAGGGAGAGTGAATGATGATAAGGGTGTCTCTCCGTTTCTACTAGGTATATATGAATTTGCATACATTATTATTACATATAAGCAGTGTGTTTGCTTTCTCAGAGTGAAATGCAGCGTGGTGCAGTGCAAGCGTATTATTTATTTATTTTCTAAATGGGGAAGTGTAAGCGGGAAAAAATGTAAAAAAAAGCAACGTATAGGTACGTACGTACATACACAACGCTCTTGTCCTGTCAAAGGGTTCAATCTCATTTTTGATAAGATTCAAGATAACCCAAAACACAGTGCACCGCCAAAGGTAAGCGGTATTAAAATAACCAATATCTCTATTTCCCTGGTGGTGTCCAATCTAATTTTTGTGTTTGGCATGAAAGCTAGCAATAGAAAAAAAGTACAGCTTTATAGGTTCGTCGGGAAAAAATGAAAGTCAGAAATAAACAAACATGTTCATTCACTTCGTTTTCCCTCCTAGTCCAGTCACTACCAGCAGCAGTAGACTACTCAAGAAAAAAACTATATTAGTTCACCTGGTGATTACTGAACTGTTTGTTTTTTTTCTCGCTCTCTCTCTCTCTGTGTATTATATGCAGCAGCGGCAGCAGTAGTAGAAATGTAGCGATAACTGATGATGATAACACGCCTTGATGCTATCCCTCAGGCCTCATGTTAGCTGTCCAAAAGGCCGACCCACATTTTGTTCGTCGCCCTGCCTGCCTTGCTTGGTGGGGGCTTCCCTATTATTAAGATCACGGTGGTAGTGGTTTCGATTCATGTGCATTTTAAATACTCCTTTCTTTCTTTCTTCTTTCCTGCCTCATTGAGCACACTCATTTGAAAGCAGAACAAAACGAGTGTATACCTACGTAAACAGTGTGAGCATTGACTTGACTCTTGTGAGAAAGACAACAAATTCAAATGTAAACAAAAGCGGTTGGTAGTGGCCTGTATTTTTGTATTAAACGGTGGTGGTTGTGGTGGTGGTGGTGAGGTGAACACAAAACTGCTCAATCAATTCTCGTGTCCGGTCACCTGCTGCCTCACATAATGGCTAGCTAGCTAGGTATTCATGCATTTAAAAAACTTTTGTAATAAAAACATCCACTGTGAAGGAATAAAATGAATACGCTGTTTTTTTTCTTCTCGGTTTCATGTTTCTTTTTTTTATTTATTTGTCCGGTCTGGTCAATAGCTCCGGTTATGGTGATGGTGTATAGTAGTAGAGCAGTAGCAGCAAAGCGCTTCACGTTTTGTTTCCTCAATGAACTTAACCCAATAGCACCACCACACACTCTTTCATGTAATCAATCAACCAGCGTTTTCCCTTGAAACCAAACAACAACCACCATGTATTTATTTTTTTTCTCGCTTTTTTTCTTCCTTTCCTTCACTCTGATTCCATCCTAGAGCGCATACCTATATATAAATGTCAAGTAAGTTGACCTTTTCCTATGCCACCACCGCAACTTTGCACATTCCCACTAATACCACTTGCATCATGCTGGTAACTCTACTGCAACTTGTTTCTTGAGCAAAAGTGTTATTTCTTCCTTATGTATCGTATCTTCTTCTTCCTCCGTTCTTTATACCTTTGGGTGATACCTTCATTCTCTCTTGGAGAATATTTTTTATGAAAAAAAATAAACTAAAAAAACAACAGGAAAAAACTGAGCAAAATTTCACACAAGCTATATATACACACACATCACTGCTACACATCCATTCTCTCTTGCAGCTATGTATACTCCTCTTGTGGTGTTTGAGGTTATTTTTTCCTACGTAATAATATATAACAACGTAAAGTTATTTCACACTTTTTTTTGTGAAAGTGAACATCTTTCCTTCCAGCCTTGTATTTTTTAAGAGATTTGTTTCTTCTTCATTGTTCATGCATATTATATATAAACGAGAGTACACTACACACTCACTCACATGCTATTTTTTCACTCTCTTTGGGAAAATCTTTTCCAAGTCAGCATCATCATGGTACACAGCCCAACTACTACTACTACTATTGTTGCTGCTACTGCTACTCTCTCTCTCTCTCTTTCTCTCTCTCTCTTATACATTCTCGACATAATACCCAAGAAGGTTGTGAATAGGAAGTTTGACAAAATAAATTAGATTTAGTTTCACACCCCTGTCAACTTTCATTTTCATATATAAGTAACACGCAGTTTGCGTTCCCTCTGCTGCTCAGAGAGAGAGAGAGAAGGAGAAGGACAGGAAAAAGATTTGTTGCGGGATAAAAAAAAATATGAACATGAATGTAGAGAACAACTTGACTTTTGTTATTATGGTTGTTGCTGGGTTGTTAATATGTATTATATATGTACACACACACACACAGAGATATTAAACTTTCAGCCCATGACAGTGCTTATGATTACTTATGAAGGAAATGTAGAAAGGAAAAAAAAGATGACGTGGAAGAAAACAAGTCCAGTGCTGCTATTTTGAGAGAAAAAAAACGAAAGTGTGAATCAAGTGTACTACTACTTGCACTTAATATTATTATTATTATTATTATTACCACCACCACTACTGCACACGTGGTATTAAGTAGAATGTATGTAGAAAATAATGCAAAAGAAAAAGATAACTTGTTGTCTGTTGCCATCAACACTTGAAAATTTTTTGGCTTGTTAAATAAGCTGAGGAAAGAGAGAGAGAGAGAGAGAAGGATTGGTTAAGTATGCTAAGTTTTTGTTTTCTACTTTTTAGTGGCAGCAGTAAATCTTACGCTCAACAAGAGCTGCTGCTGCTGCTGCTGGATAGAGTAACGCACTCGTTTATCAACGCTACTTTTAATTCTTGGCGTGTTCTCTTATCCTTGCCATTCACTCTGCTATTATCATTATGTTGTTGTTGTTGCTGATAATGATGATGATGAGTGGTGTACAAGGAGGACGTGTATTATTATTATTAATAATAATAACTTTAGTAAAAGCATAACTATTCATCAGAGCTGAAAGATGCCATTTCACCATTTCGCTGAGAGTCCATTATTGACACTGTATTAAGTAGCTAGAGATAAGTAAGTAAGTCAAGGTGACTAGTATCTGTGGGGTGGTTTGTGAAATGAGGGGAAAAGTGAGGAATGACACTTTTACATATTTTATATATCTACACAGCTCCAGAGCATCAGTAAAGCCAAAAAACACTCATGCAATTCCTCTTCTTCTTCCTCTGCTGCTGCTGCTGCTGCTGGAAGAACAACAACACTCCATTCCACACTTCCAATTAACGTCTTGTTCACTTTTACTACTTTTGCCAGCTTGTAAACTAATTATTATTTGGACAAGTTGCGAGTAAGACGAAGAAGAAGAATAAGGAATATCGTGATCATCATCATCGCCATCAGTAAGAATAGCACTGGTGGTTTCTAATGTTATCGTGTGATTGTTAAAGATTTCTGGGAGAGAGTAGAGGCAGAATAAATAAAATGAGGATGACCTAGAAAGCTATGTAATAAATAAGAATAGCTTGCAGAGTAGTAGTAGTAGTGTAGTGCTTTCTGTGAGATTCCGAACGGATTCTTTTCTTCTTATGTATTATTACGTACACGGGCTGGGAGAGAGAAGGAAAGAGAGAGAGAGAGAAAGAGAAAGAAAGATGATATAAGGTAGTGGAGTAGAAAAGGAAACCACTGCAGAGATAAAGTTTTAAGCTTTTTGTTGAATAATTGATAGCTTCTTGTGTAGAAAGTGAAAAGTGTGTGTTTGGAGAGAGCGAGAGAGGGAAATAGTCAAGCTGAAGTAGTGTTGGTAGTGCTTTCCAAGAGCAGTACTAGCTATGCTGCCTCTTCTTCTTCTTCTACAGGCTAAAAGCTAAAATACAGAAGAGAGAAAGCAAGAGAAAAGGAAAAGTGAGTGAATGAGAGAGAGAGAGAGAGAGAGTAACAAGTTCTCAAAAATTTTCAAACTCAAGTAGTTAAGTGTTGTCGTGGTTTTACTAGAGTTGTTGGCCTCTTGCAGCATATATTAGAGAGAGAGAGAGAGAGAGAGTTGGATGAATAGATAGATGGATAGAGAGAGAGAGAGACAGAGGAGTAGACGAGTGTATAGGGATGAAATGAGACGAAGCAAGTTTTGTGTACACATTTCGAGGAAAGAAGAAATGTACATAATAATAATTGTAATGGTGCTTATAATGATTTACTGGTGGAATAAGAGGAGCACTAGGAGCAACATTATTTCTACTAGGCATCATTATTATTAGAGTGTGGCCAGAAACCACTGCTTAACCATCATCATTCATCCATGTTACTCTTCTCTCTTCTTCAGTCTTTGACGTTTTTACCAGCCGTCCGTCCACATTATCATCATGGTCCTCCTGCCACTCCTTCCTTGTCTTCTTTTCTATCTCCTTCCCTAGCCTTTTCTTATACTAGCAGTACCACCACTACTACTGCTACTCCTCGCATTATGCAACTTTTTTTCGGGTGCATGTGATGGCGTCGCTGCTCTCTCGCAGATGATGGATTGTTGTTTGTTCTACAGGAGAAGCATTGTGAAATCCGGGCAAATAAAATCTCCTGACATTTATATACCTATGTATACTGCATGTTTCTCTTTTTCTTTAAGAAAAAAATATACACAATATGTATATATGAATATATGTACATGTGCTGCGGATGGACAGTAGAGAAAAATGAAAGCAGGTAAATAAACAAACGGACAATAAAACGAGAAAGCTAACATAATAATTTATTGTCCTTCTTTTCATTTTCTTGCTCTCTCCTTCTCTCTCTCACTCTCAGACACACACACACACACTTTCTTGTCTAAATTAAAATGAGAGACTTATTTTTTTTCTCAACTTTTCTTTCTTCAAATTTCTTTTTTTTGTCTAGTGGGGGAGGTCGTGGTGGTAGGTGGTGGTGGCTGTTGAAGTAAATGACTTGTACGTAATCTTCTTGCGTGTGTGTATCTGGTTTACTCAATTTTCCCGTATTCTTCTCTGCCCTCTTCTTTTTACTCCTTCTTGTTTTTCTCCTTTTTAATACCATCATCATCCCACTCGTTTTTTTTGTGAGCAACATTCTTGCTCAAAAGTTGGTAGGGAATTCTCATAAATTCCTAGGAGAAATATTTATTCATCTGGTTTTATGTACTTATTAAGCCAATCGTACTGATTCTTGTGTGTGTGTGTGTGTGCTGCTGCTTGCTTTCCCCAACAAGCAAACAAAAACAAAACCTCCCATCACCACACCACTATTTTATGTATATGACGGCGATGATGATGATGATGATGACGATGATGAAACCAGATGATGCTGTCTAACTGACTGTGTGAGAGTGACTCGGCGCGCGTTTACAGAGATGAGGACTCACTCAAGAGAATCGTATAAAATGCACCATTGCTTTGCTACTACTACTACTACTACTACTCCAACTCTACTTTTCCCCCCTTTCTTCCTCATTCAGTCCTTTCTCCTCAACTAACAACTGTATTAAACTAAAATATTATTATATACAAAATTTCAGCCAGAAAAAAACTTCTTCTTTTTTAACTACAACTTTGTATAACCAGTGGTATTACTACAAACCACCACTACTGCCTACTATACGCATATACTACTGATTCCCACCACCAAAGGAATTTCTTCTCTTCTCCTTCTCATATAAAGAATACACACTGGCTTGTGAGCTCATTCAGAAACTGGCAGAAGCAAGCAAAGCAAGGGAGAAAATGGAAGAGGCACAGAAAAGAAAGAAAGAGATGCACTATAAAAAATACTTTGAAAGGAGAGTACCGTTGATAGTATAGTTTGTACACTGGAGCATAATGAACTATAACCAAAAAAATTATATATTTCGCTTTTCTCCTGTCATCTGATATATGTTCACAAAAAATAACACAACAAGAGTCTAGGTATATAACCATCTATTCATCATAGCATGTTGTTTCGCTTTCAATGTGTTTACGCACAACACTTTACTATTTTTTTTTGCCCTGAGTCTATACTTTTTTTGTAGTTCTCTTCCTGTCTGCATGTCTCTCTGTCTGTGTTTCTCCTCCATTGTAATAAATAATGCAGATATTAAAAAAAAGAAGAAACATGGTCTACCAGCAGAGCAGCAGTACATGTGAGTATGCATGTACATATGTGCATTGCAAAAAGCATGCTTTTGTAGATTTAATATAGAAAAGAAAGCAAAGTAGTAGTAGTAGCAGTGGTTGGGGTAGTATTCAAGTGTCATGTTCACTGTGAATTTAGTTTTCACAAAATTTTGCAACTTCATTGGAATGGAAAAAGAGGGGCATGCACCACGCTCTCAGCTTCTTGACGACGCAAAATATATAGAGTAATATATAATAGCTCCTGTGTGATATTATTATTATTAAATGTCTGTCCGTGTGTGGCTTGCAGCAGCAAAACTTGTGTATAAATTTTTTTGTAGCCTTTTCTCTATTCCATGCTCCACCACATAATGATATCCAAAGTGACATTCAAAAAACACTGCCACATACTTCTCTGCCCTGGCAGCAGCAGCAGACGCAGACACTATTCTCCAACCAACAAACTTGTCATTAGTGCTGTTATTATGAACCGCGCTTGAAAAAAAAGATAAGTTGTGCTAGAAATATAATAATAATAATAGTACATAGTAGTAAAACCAACACGCACACCCACAGTCATGTTCCTTTTTTCTCTCCTGTCCTGCTCAGAATGACCTAAAAAAATATACAAAGTATATAATAACTTGTGTATATAAACCTACCAACATTCATTTTTTTTCGCTCACTCCCTTCACTTTTTTTTATATACAAAGACAAACAATATACTCATAACGAAAGGAAAGTGTGTAGCTTAAATGTACGTTTCTCACTTTTACTCACAATTTTTTTTTGCTCGCTTGTTCTCCTCCGATGATCATATTAGGTATGATGCAGAAGATGTTTAAAGAGAACAGCAGTCTAGTCGTAACTTGCCAGCTTTTTTTTATTCACTGGTAGAAAAAAGGTGGAGGTGCGGTGGTGGCGAATGGTGTGGTGGCGGTACTACTAGTAGTAAAATGCTTTTCATTGAAAATCCTATAAAACAAAGTGAAGGTGCTGCAGGGCAACGGTGCGGAGACTTTTTTTTTGCGGAGCATTTTTCTCTCCTTCTTTTTGACCAGAGGCATGTCAGTTGAAGTACATAGTGGGTAGGTGGGTTGGTTGGTTTGGCTGGTTGGGTGAAAGAGAAAGAAATAGAGAGAGAGAGAGAGAGAGAGTGTGTGTGTCCTTTTTTATTATTTTGGATTATAAATACATATACTACTCTTGATGTAATTGCACACTGTTTTGTTTTACAGCAGCAGCAGCCACCAAACTAGAAACAGAATTTATAAAAGCACATAAAAAAAGTTGAACATTTAGTAGCACACTAGAGCACGGCTGCTGCTACTGCTGCTATCATCAGGTCTAGGTTTTTTTTACTTATTGCACATATATCACACTTTACGTGCACCTTCATGGCATATAAAAGCCATCATGAAACTGAAAACAGTGACTTTCCAGCTGAGCAACGGCGGCGGCATCAGTAGAGAGAAGAGTAGTGTAAGTAGTTATGCTGCTGCTGCTGCTGATGTTATGGAAGCAAAAAAAGTGTGTATAATATTATGGGAAAATACCATTTTGATGGCCTCTTTCTCTCACTGACTTACTTGCTGATGGTGGTGGTGGTGTTGTGAGGTTTTCTCCTTTCTCTCGTGTGTCAGTTATGAAGAAAAGGGCGAGCAAGAAAGAGAAAAAAAAGCAAAAAAAAAAATTATACACGATGCTATTTCTAGAGTGCTCTTGCTCTAAGAATGGGAAAAGATGAAGAAGAAAAGTGAATGAACCGAAAAAGATGGAAACGACATGGGAAGAAGAAGCAGCAGTTGTTATGGTTACACCATGAGTAAATAAGGCGAGGAGGAGGTAGTGAGTGGAGTGGTGGGAAATGGGAGCAAAATCATTAGACGCCACCATCACCACCACGATAGTAGCAACGCACACACACACACTTACATATTTGCTTACTTACTTTCCAACTAGTTTTTTTTTATATTTTTTGCCAAAAAAGTCTAAACACTACTTTAAACTGTTGAGGTATGTATAAAGATGCTGCTACTCGTGTACTACCAGTTGATGATAATAGACTTGTTGAGAAATATAGAAAAAGCAAGAGTAAAAAGTTGTCATACATTTTACAGTCGCACGAAACAAAATAAAACTTTGAAATGTTCCGCTAGACTTGTGACTTGCACCTTACCAACTTTGTTCTGCTCCTTTACTTTTTCTTTCTACTAATCTTCTCCCATGTCAGAGAGTGGTACATACCTGGTACATATATGTACATACATACCTACTCCAAAAATAATTCCAGCCCTTAAAATTCTTGCCATTATTGTGGATTTTGTTTTCTAGCTGCTGTATATAGCTAGTCAGATAATGAGTTTTGTTTCCCTCTCCCTTTCTGTCTCCATCCATCTCTCTCTCTCTCTTTCACTCTCTGAAAAAAAATTGCGTAGAGAACAACAGATTCATTTCCTTACGTGATCGCATACTTGTCTCTAGCTTTTTATCCTCGTCCAAAGGAAAAAAAGTAAACTTTTTGTCAGCCAGCACCAGCAGCAGTACACACTCACGCACCCAACGCAACAGAAATAAAAAAGGGAAATATACACCACACGCGTGTTTTTCTCTCTCTCTCTACTACTTTTTACTATCTACGCAAGGGCGAAAAAATAAATATAATACAAGGACAACATCAACAACAACAGAGAAGATCACTTTTATCATTTTTTTCTTCTTCTTGTTCCATCTCGCAGTCGATTATGTTTATAAGAGAGAGAAAAAAACAAAATGCTATTACTACTGCTAGCTAGCTGCTTCCGTGATGTTGTTCTCTCTCGGATATATCTTTTTTTTATCTTGAAAAAAAATGCACACGGTAACAAGAGAAATTCAGTAAATAGGCACATAGTAAGAAAGGAAAAAACTAAAAAAAGAAAGTTGTATAGCTAGTAGTCTGACAGTAGCAGCAGCAGTGATAGTAGTAGTATTGCTCAGGTCATAGAGCAGCAAATGTATTTATCGTTTATACTGCTACGCTTGCACATATTCGCCTCTGTTTGCTTCCCTTTATTTCTCTCTCTCTCTCTCTCTCTCTCTACCGGAAACAATTTTATTCCATCCGAGAGACCCTGTTTGTTTGAATGTGTCGGTGGTTATGGTGAGCCTAGTGAAATGCACTGTCATCTCGTTTTACGTGCGTACATAAACGTCTATCTTGTCGGAGGAGACAGAGGAAATGTGTATGTTTGCGTGTGTGTGTGTGTGTAAATAATATTGCAACTTGCATCTCATCCTGCCAGACGTTTATACATGTTTAACTTTGCATCATTTTTTTCCACACACACACACACACAAATAGCACTATTTTTTCTGAGTCATTTATAACAGCAGCAGTAGTAGAAGTAGTTCCAGCAGAGCCTCATCTTTTACGACTCATCTTCTTCGTCTCCCTATAAACTTTACGATTCAACAGGGATACCGTTGTCGCTATATTTTTTTTTTCAAGATGAATCCATCCCGCTTGCACTTGTTCTTGTTGATCCTCTGTGTTTCTTCCTTTAGTTCGATTATCGGGACGATATGTTTTAAAGCTTGTAGTGTAGTGTAGAGACTAGATAAAAAAATACCATGTTGGAAATGGAAAGGAAGACGAAAAACATTTTTTTTAAAAACATGTGTACATAAAGGCGGATTTGCATTTTCAAGCTGTTGATGATGTGATGGTGGTGCTGGTGCGGTGGTGGTGGTGGTGGTAATATGTACAAGTGCATATACATTTATATATATATATATATTTTTTTACCTTGGTTAAAAAAAATATTCTCTTGCACTATTAACTAGCTTGTAGATATATCCCATGACAATCATAAGTGTCTTGAGATGTTGTACAAGGAAATAAAACCAAAAAAATGTTTAAAAACAAGCACACAAGCAAGCAATACTTTTTACACGCTTAACAAATTTTTTTTCGTGCTTGTCTGAATCATTTAGAATAAAAGAAGAAAAAATAGTAAGTAATGCTATTACATATGCACAATTATTATTATTATTGTTATTATTATTTTTATTTTTATGCATGCAGCATGTACTTGAAATGGGTGGAGAATTCATATTTTTATTGACTTTTATACTCTCACAATTCTCTCGGGATTACTCTCATGAATTCCTTGAGTCTTTCGTTTTTTTTTCCTGTAAAATAAAATAAAACAAAAAATATATTGGACAAATCCATTTTGTTGTACGCGTGCATTTGCTAAGCATTTTATATTTGTTGGCAGTTGATTTTTTTTCTCCTGAAATGGAATGCAGCAGAAGAAGAAGAAGAAGAAAAAAGACGAGTTGCTTGAAATACATCCTCTTCCGTTTACGTCCGGCACTCTAGCAGCAAAATAAAAAAAGAGGATCGGATATAATATAAAGAGGAAAAAAAGTGCCACTACCTCTCTACAACATGTACAGTTTCCATGTAAATCCTTCAAT
>JAHZMT010004090.1:0-16171 GCA_027743785.1 Sinhomidia bicolor
TTGCATACGAGATATAAAATCTTGCCCGCCCCCAGACCTCCCCCGGTCAGGGTCAGCCTACGCTTTTGAAGAAAAAGTATGAAAATCCGTTGTATTGTTATCGTATAATAATAATAATAACAATAATGGTATTATTATTATGTGAGCATAGCGGTTTGTGAAAGTAGCTGTAGCATTAGTAGTTTAAGCCTAGTAAGCAGTTTTTAGTCCATCTATCTTTTTTGCTGGCTCTATAAATTTATTTATTTATTTTTCTCCGAATGCAAGTCGCTACTTGGCTGTTGTAATAATGGCATGAGTATACTAGTTTGAAATAAAAATACATAGTATTTTATTATATTTTTTTGCAAGATTGAGACCTTGCTTGTCTACTCAATTCCTTTACTATTTTTTTTGCTCAACGCTAAAAAAATACTCTAAAGTGACAGACACAATATTTGGATGATGTTGCCGTATATATACACACATATTTTTTTTGTGCTGTTGCTGCTGCTATTTTTTCTACCGTTTTGCCATGTATGGTATTTTCTTTTCTGAATAAGAATCAAGACAAGTGAAACAACAACTGTATTAGGTACCTACATACATTCATATAATTTTTTTGCTGTACCAGCAGCTTTTTATTCCATTTGCCCAACAAGCTTGCTTGCTTGCTTATTCTTCTTCTTTTCTTTCTTCCTCCACTTGTTCTTCCACTTTTAGTGAATAGCTATAATAATGCATTTGGACAGAAGTGGAACAAAACCAGCACACGAGCAGCAACCCAGCACAGACGATGAGAAAACTGATAGAGGCTGACTGAGACCGAGGCTTTTTTAAAAGCAGCAGCAAAATATGTACATATATATTCCATTGTCTACTGAGCACATATTTGTACAAAATGCGAGATAGGCTTATATATTTTTTTCTGTGAGAATCTCTTCTTCTACATGAACTAGTAATACTACTGGCTTGTATGTATATATGCTTGTATGTATGTACGTTTTGTTGAGTGAGGCGGCCAAGTTTTGTGAATCTGATCTCGTTACTCTGACAATTCTTGTTATTATTATTGTTATTATTATTTATTTCTTGGATTTTATTTTATTTTTTTCTAAGAAACTCTTCGAGTTGTTTTTTGGCTGCTCTACTTACCCATGCTGGCTTCTACGGAGACATTCCAGAAGAGAGTGAAGAGGATTATGAAAAAGCCTTGGGAAATCTTACTCCGACGCTCATCCATCATCATCGTTGTTCTCCTTGAAGAACTAGTAGTGGTAACAGCTGAAGAGGACCTGATTCTTCTGCTAGCAGCAGCAGCAGCCCCAGCCGCCGTGGTAGCTTTCGCTTTTACATACATGGCGATCACGATAAAAGGGTTGGTTTTTTCTTCTTCAAGAGTATAATATCGTCTCTTTTTTGCCCACTTGTAATGGAAGATGAAGACCAAGATGAAGGAACACCTTTAATAGAAAAAAATAACAAGAAACATTTTTTACTTTATTTTTTAGTTACACAAGTATTTATGGAGAAGCAAGATAAAGCATGATCTTTAAGAGAACGTTTGCTCTGGCTTGTTGAAAAATGCATTTATTCTCTTTAGCATTCTCGAGAAGAATAAAAAAATAACACGAAAGAAAAGTGCAAAGCTTGAAAGAAGTTGAAATGGAAGTGAAAAAAATTGTGTGCTCTTTTTTATTCCTTGGAATGAAAAATGATGAAATAGTTATCAGGAAAATGTATATTGTTACGAGGATGATGATGACGACAATGATGTGAATATGTGTAGCAATGAAATTTAATAACTAGGCGCTCAATTTTTAGACCGCCGTCTTGCATTTTTGATGGTTGAAAGACATACTTGAGTAAACTGAAAAGAAGTGGAGAAAATGGAGAAAAATGGAGGAGTGAAGTGATGATGGGAAGAAAGAAAGTAAGAAAGAAAGAAAAAGAAAAAAAACTACTGAATAATACAGTTCAGAATAATTTTTCTTCTAAGTGCAAGTTATTGCGAGGATGAGTAGAAGGAGGAGAAGAAGGAGGAGGACGACGACGAGGAGAAAAAAAAGATTTTATATTTTTTTGCGAATGTGAGAACGTGTTTTATTTGACTTTCTTGTGGTGGTGGTTGGTGTGATTGAGGGAAAGGCAAACGGAGACACATCATCTCGCGGTTGAATGCTCATTCAATCAGACAGATTTTTACTTGCATTCCCATTTTCATTCACCCTGTCAGCTCTTCACTCACTCATTTAGTCAGTCTGCTAGCTGATAGTAAAGAGGAGAGAGAGAGAGACAGAGAAAGTGGTGAAGGGAAGAAAAGAGAAAAGGCAGGGAATTCGAGAAGAGCAAAATGAGAAATGAAGGAGTAAGATAGATTATGTTTTTTGGGAGAAATGATAAGGAAATGAATGTATGCTTGTGTGTATGTGTATGTGTGTGTGTTTGTCTGTGATGGTGTGACGATGATGCAGTTTGTCCTGAGGAAAGTGGCAGGGAAAATAAACGACAGACAGATTGCTTGGTTTTTCTTGCTGGAAGGAAATGAGAAATGATGCTTCAAATTTTTCTGCATTATTTTATTTCCTGGAGAAGACGAAAAAGAAGAAGTAAAAAGATTTATTATTATTACTTTTATTATTATTATTTTGTTGGTGTTATGTTCAAGTTTGCTTGAATATTTTTTATGTATGCCTATTCAGCTATTCATCACGAAAGCATCAAACAACGTACAGCAACCATTATGGATGCACGTACAAGCGGATGTATGTAGGTATGTGAGTGTGTACACAGAGACACCATCAGGAGCAGCAGCAGCAGCTCTGCCACGGCTGAGTCAGAGCCGCTTTCAACAGGAAATTTATTATTGTAATGCCCCATCATTCATTCAATTCTAAATTCCAAGGCGTATTGTCAATTGCCAATCTCGCCGTTTACCGAGTAATGTAAAAGTTACTCATGGTTCAAAAAGTGAACACGCCAGTGACAAAGATGGTAGGGGATGATTATGAAAATTGTGATTGAGCAGTAGTGCTGAAATAGATGTGGGAGGATGCACAGTTATTATTTCTATTAATAATAGTAATACCGATTGCTGGTGGGGGTTATGTGATGTGATTCCAGCTGAAGTGGAGAAAGTAAAAGAAATAAAATGATTTGACTGTCAACGAGACGAAGAAGAAGAAGAAGGGGAAGGACAAAACTATAATATAGCTTATTAGGCATTATTATTATTATTAACTGAGGTTTATATATATTTTCTTCTTCTATTTCACCCTTTGCATAACACAATTCTCAAAATCAGCCACCACACAATGGTGATAATGATGATGACAGATAAAGAAAATGAAAAGGAGTACATTTACTGTGTAATGGAGTTTGGAAAGCCCCAAAAAACGTGTCTAAAACATCTTAGCACACCATACCACCATCATGTCGTCGTCATCATTACAACTTTATTATTATTATCATTATTACTATTTCCATACTACTACTACCATCAGCATCATCTTTAAACGTATTTCCTTGAGATGCAAGTTGTAAAGGCAGTAAAAATTGCACCCAATCGCTTTATCCCCTCTCCTCTCTTTCTCGCACTCTCCCTTTCTTATTTCTATTTTGAGAATCGATAAGAAATACACATCAGCAAAGCAATTTCCTCTCTTTTCAAATTTTCAACTGGAAAGCGTATGCTTCTTTTAACGCGTGTAAAAAAATAAAAATGCACATCCAATATCAAAGCAAATAGAAATCAGCTGGTATTTTCCCTTCTGGTTTCTTTACCCCACCATTCAAGAAAAAACTTTCTCGTTCGATCTCTCTCACTCTCTCTTACTTTTTAGAGTTGCCTTTACTTGTTCCTCTCTTTCCAATCCATTCTCTGCTCTTAAGCTTCGTAATAAAATAGAAGAACTCTTGAGAAGATTGCCTAATAATTTAGAATCATCATCGACATCCTCATCATTATCATCATCATCATGATTGTCGTTCGTCTACACCATCCCTATTCCATTTCCCGTTGTAAAGTGTGACATCACCCCTCAACACACCACCACCACCACCAAACTCTAAAGAAAAAAAATAAAGTAACGGACCAACTTGAAAACTTGTGTCTTTCCTTCTTTTTTTGTTTTTTTTATATTATTGCTCTGTTCTGCTGCTGCAGTTCTATGTGCAGCAACAGTGGGGTAGTAAGTAGTAGCATGTATTGACAGCTTGTATTATAGCTTATCTCTTATATATTATTATAGTGCGGTAATCATTTACAAGTAAGTGGGTTCAATAATACGACCACCAAAACGGCTCTTCTCCCTCTACTACTATCATCACACACCAAAGCCACAGAAAATTTTTTTCAACGACTTGTGTGAGAATCAAGTGGATGCTGCTCAATGAAATGCTACCAGCAGCAGCATCCCAGGCAGCAGCATAGAACGTAAAGAAGAACAAAAAATGTAAGGAAACTTGCCATGTCCTTTTTTCTTTCTTTTCTCTCCCATTTTCCTCGAACGACCATCAATGAGAAAAAAGAAAGCAAAAATATTTTTTTGCTCTAATCCCTGATCTGCTGATCCAAAATAGACGAATTATACAACATATATTTTAACATATATATATTTATTTTAGTGCACTGTACATGTTTGTATGGCGTACTATGTGGCCAATATAGTATAAAACACATGAGAAGAATCTATGTCACTTTTATTCTTTTCCCTACTTCACTCAATCCACACAAACCGAGGCTACTCTGTATTACTATAACAGCAAAGCAATAAGTATCTGAATGTGTTCTATTTGCAATTGAGTGTGTGGAGGAGGCCACCACACTGAAAAAAAAAATATTTATAGAAGAAGAGAACAAGGGGACCACCACACACTCTTTTTTATATTCATTCGCATTTCACAACATTTCTTTCTTTCCTTCTTCCATTCTTTTATATTCCATTACAAGAAGAGAAGGATGTAGAGGCGGAAAAAATGTAACTCAAGTAGTAGTAGTTGAGTGGAGAGCTGCATTGGAATTCGAAATGTCCAGGGTTTTCCCTGCAGAGCGAGAAGAAAAAACTAGAATGGAATGACGAAAGAACGTGGAGAAGCAAGTAAGTGGCTTCTAAGCATGCAATCACTTTTTTCCCTCAACACCACCAGCAGCAGCAGCACCGCCAATACAAACAGAAAGAGAAAGAAAGAGAGAGAGAGAGAGAGAGAAAGAAAGAGTGAAAAACCCTAGGCAAAAAATCTCTCTACTTGTTCACTCCAACACTATTACTAGCACTTTACTTGAAAAAAAAGTACCAACTGCTTACGGCAACGATTGCAGGAGCAAAGTTATAGAGAGAGAGAGAGAGAGAGTCCAGTAGAGACAAACCTATTTGCACAAAAGGAATTCGGACAATGAGAGGGAGGAAAGTGGGATAATGTAATGAAAATGTGAAAATAAAGAAAGGATTTACTTTTTTATACTCTGGTGGACATTGAAGATGACAATAATAACAGAGTCATATCAGTGACATATCATCTTGCAATGTCACGATAGTGGTCATACAAGACAAAATGGTTTAACTGATGATGATGTTGATCTTCTTGGTCTTATAATAATAGCAGACTAGTAGATTGGTAGGATGGTGGTGGTGATGATGATGATGATGATGACAATGACAATGATGACGAGGATAAAGGAAGAACAATAGAAAAACTGAGATTTTGAATCTTAGTCTTCCCGTCTGTCTCTTTCTCTCTCTCTCTCTCTCTCTCTGTACTTTGATAATACTGCTTCAATAATACTTATGGCTATATCAAATGTCACAAGAGCTTTATAATATGCCATTACATTAGCACTTTTTAACGCTTACTGCTTCCCGTCTTTGACTCTTTTTTTCTCAGTAAGTAATGTGGTTTTAGTGGAATAGTGAAAACGACAAAGACGACGACCATCATCACCACCGCCACTACCAACCAACTGGATTGGAGGATGATGTTGGCTGATGCCATATAAAGCCGGTCATATGGCTACTTGAAGATTGTAAAGCTGTGAGAGGAAGAAAAAGAAAGGGAGAGTGAGTGAGTGTGTCTGGCTGCCTTCATAAATCTTGCCATTAAAAAGAGTGGCAAAGAGAGAGAGAGAGAGAGAGTGCTTAGCTAGCTTTGCTCGCAGGGATTTTTCCGTTTCTTCTTCTTTTTTTTTAAAAAAAAGGGAAAGATTTCTAGTTTTTTACACAAAATCTCTGTCTCTTTCTCTGCCATATGTACACCAGTGCACAATAATATGTCTATTAGAAAATAATGTTAGAATGGGCGGATGATGATGATGATGACGATGATGATAAGATGATGATAGTGTAAAACACTACCAAAAGCAGAGGATTCTTTTTTTTTACTTTTTCTGCAGTTCCCTTTTTTCTCTTTTTGTTGTTGGCTATTTTCTGTCCTCTTTTTCGTTTCTCTCTCGCCACCAAAAGATCTTCTCTCTCTCTTATTTTTCTTGTAGAGGAAAAAAGGTGGTGAGCTATGGGATTTACGTAAAAGACGGCGAACAAGTGATCAAGGTAGAAAAATGTGATGATGACGATGGTGGGTGGTCTTGGTGGTGATGTTAGTGGTGATGTTAGTGGTGATGTTAGTGGTGATGATGGTGGATGATCAGGGTATTTAATCTAAGACAGGCTTTTTACTACTCTCTATTACCTAAAGATGTTGATGATGAGCAATAGAAAAAAACGGCTGATGTGTCAAATATTTTATACGATGGTTTTTTATACACCCTTTTTGAAATAAAATGTTTGAGATTTTTTAAACCAGTTTTTAGTCATCAGAATGTTCAATTATTACTTGGTTTTTATATTAAATTAAAAAAAAACTAGTATAATGTTATGTAATTTGATAAAATGATGCTTTTTTATGTACCGCGCAAAGTCACTTGAAATTCATTACATTTCTTTTTGAATGTGCGCACCCAACAACAGGTTTATTATATCTTTTTATGACGCAATTAGGTAGACGCAAAATGATGGTTTGTGATAGACCAATATTTTGTGCAACTTTGGCGGAAGTCGTTCCACATATTTTATCTATCTGACTACATGTTCCATTTTTTTTCTTGTACTCCCGCTTCTTTCTTCTCTTCCTTTACTTTTATCTGACAGAAGAGGAAAAAAAATGTTTGCTTTGGGAGTTTGCCGAAAGAATAAAAAAAGGAACAAGTAAAAAAGAAGAAAGTATTAAAAAGTTTCTTTTTTTCTCACTATTCGTCGTTGGTCACAATACTGTGCTCTATTTCCTGGTAGCGGCAGCACCAGCAGCAGTAGCCACCACACCTTCGGTACTTTAAAAAAATAGTATATATCTTTCATGTATGTATGTAGGTAGATCTATTTGATTTAACCACATTGTTGTCCACCGCTCAAAAAGTAATCCATATTGTTAGCAATTCAACAATATAGGCACTTAATATAATTATATATAAAAAAGAGAAGAAGAATAAGTGGTTAGAATGATGGTGGGAGTGTGTGACAAAAGAGGCCGGGTGCCGTGAAAGTTTACATGGTACTAGACAGTTTTTCTCTTCTTTCACTGCTCACTCATTTATTCACTCTCATTTCCCCTTATATTTATAGACAGCTACCTATACATTACAGTATGCAAGATAATATGACTATTTTTTCCAGCGGTTTTTCTTTTCTTTCCACTTTACCTAGACCCAGTTAATGCGCATAAGAGAAAGTGAGAATAGATGGGCTTAAAAAGTTGAGAAGACAAAGTCGTGAGGAAAAAAGGAACAAGAGAAGAAGAAGAAGAAGAGAAAAAAAAGAAATGGAGGAAGAATAAGAATTGAAGAGTAGAATGGTCCTAAAGGGAATTGTCCAACAGTCTGAGAGTTTCCAATCCAATATCATGGAATGACAATCACACCATCGAACTCCACTCCACCATTACACGAGCAGGCAAAAAAGGAAAAGAGAAGAGAGAAGAAGGTGGTGTGTCGACGAAAGGATTTTTTTCTAGTCAGTAATACTTATTCAATATCAATACACCAAATAATACCACTGTGTACCCTTCAACCTCCAACAGCTCCACTGCAACCATCGACACGACTTTTCCTCCTTTCTCTGCAGAGCGCTCTCTCCCTCTCACTCTCTCTCTCTCTTGTCGTCCTGCTTTATACTCTTATTTTTTTCCTTTGCTTTTTTTGCAGAAAAAAGTTTATTTAAAAAAAACTTGTTTGCTGCAGGAGAAAAATAAACGGAGAGTATACACACACCATAGAAAATTAAACTGAATGACGTAGAGTGTCCATTTCCAGAAAAATGTGGCATTATTCAATTTATTTATTTTTTAAAACGTTTCCACGATTTGAAAGAGAAAAAATACACACGCTTGCTTCCATATAAAGTTTAAAGCGTGTAAATAGGTAGTAAGCAAAAAAAAGTAATATTTTTGTAAAAATTTAATTAAATAACTACAATGGAAAGAGGAAGAAAAAAGGAAGAAGAAGAAGAAATATTTGTGCTTGTCTGGCTAGCAAGGAAAATAAAAGAGAAAACGTTTAAAATGAAGTCTGATGGAGACTGACAAGTGGAGATCTTTTTAAAAAGTGCTCTTTTTTCTTGAAAGCAGACTTTACACACAAATTTTCTCTATTATTACTCAACTCCCTACTTACTACTATACATATATTATATATATATACACACACACAAGTACGCCACACCACACTACCATTATTATATTTCGCTAATATGTATTCTGTCTATCTTGATTGTAGCCCATGCTACTTTTTTTCTAACTCCTACAGATTTTTTTCTCCTATTTTTTTCTTTTGTAATTTACTCTTATTCCTTTCCTGTTCTAGTTGTTCTAGTCCGTTGAGCTAGTTGGCGTCTTTAGGTTGGACATGGACGTGCCACACAAAAGGAATGCTGGTTTTCGTGGTGCTCAGCTGCACAACAGAACTAACTAAAAGTCCGAAAGAGAGAGATAGATGAAAAAGATAGAAAGTAAAGATGGAATTCCTGGCTTTTTCTTCTTCTTGTGTTGCCTCATCGCCTAAAAATATAATAGTGTAAAGAGAGAAGAGAGAGAGAGAGAGGAAGAAGAAAGAAAGGAAACGAGAAAGATACCATCAGCGTACCTCCTACCACCACACATTCTTGTTCTTCTCTATTTTTTTCCTCCTCTCACTTTCTCTCTCTCTTTCTTCTGCAATGCATTGCAATAGATATCATGCAGCATTGGTGGTGGTGGTGGTGATGGTAGTGGTAGTCCTCTTAAATTAGCTTGATACAAAAAACGTTTCCTTATTCTTCTTCTTCTTGAAAGTGAAAAAATGGAAGAAGAAGAGGAAAAAACACAATGGAAGAGGAAGGAGAAGAGTCAGTATCCGTCCAAACTACTGATATGTAGATATACATATTTGATACTTTTTTTAGTAAAATGCTGCTGCTGCTCATGCAATGGCATGGCATGTGATATGCATAGCAGTATTATTACAAAGTTTTCATTTCTTGGAAATCGAGAAGCTTTTAGAATACTAATAATAATGTTTTCCTGGTTCTCGTTTTTTCCTCTCTCTCTCTTTCTTTCTTTCTCTCTTTCCTTTTTACTGGTGCTGCTTCTGCAAAAAAACCTACGTATGATTATTATGCATGCACTATACTACTACTACTACTACTCTTGATACTACCACCACCACCACTACTACTTCACAAAACACAAAGAGAGTTTCCTCCGGAATCTGCGCTTTTTTGTTGAACCTTTTTTTTCTCTTCTTGGTCTTCTTCGTTCAGAAAAAAACTGGTCTAATAAGTATTTGGTCCATTTTTTTCTATTTAGAAGGAAAATTATATGAATGGGGGTAGCAGTGCACACGATAGAGAGAAAAAATAACAAGAAAATTGGAAGCGAATAGAACTCTATATAGTAATACCAGTCATCATCATCATGATGGTGATGGTGGTGGCGGTGGCGGTCGTGGTGGTACGTGCAATTGCCTCACTGATAAACTGACAAAGTACTTTTATATTGAAAAAAACGGAGAAAAAAGAGAGTATATTTTTTTTCTTGCTGGCTAAGTTGAACTTTTAGTGAGCCTAAGAGTCTATTTTCTCAGCTCTCCTGACGAGCTTAATCAGAACTGAGTTTATTGCTTGAATAAAAAAAATTTCTCTCTACTGCTCTGCATGATGATGATGATGATGGTAGCAAATGGTGGTGGTGGTGGTGGTAGTAGTAGTAGTAGTAGTAGTGGTGGTGAGATGATACTCAATCTTTTTATGCCTTCTTGATTTCCATTATTTGTTCCAGATTATACATATACAATGTATACATTATTTTTTTCAATATAATCTGTTGGAAAATGTAGGTAAAAAAACAGAATGGGTAATAAAATTACTCGGTGTATTTAAACGTCTACTAACATTGTGCAGTTGTTTTTTTATTGGTGAGTATAACCAACAGACACACTTTATTATTATTATTATTACTATTTTCTGTTGATATGTGACTAATGGCAGATACCGCTTTTTTAATATCCGCCGATGCTAAATGCATCCATGGAGATAGACCTACTTGTAGATGGTTAATAAAGGGGATAATAATATAAAAAATGTCTAATAGAGTGGCAAGACAAGAGGCGGTACTCATCAGAGAGAGAGGGAGAAAGAGTGAAATGAAATTAAGAGCATTTTTTTCATTGCCAACCAGCTAATTTCTTTTAATTGAATTTTTGTGAAAGAAATGAGGGAAATCAAAGTCCTGCACTCCTTCTATTTTTCATGCTATTCACTGAAATTGGAAAAGGAGAAGAAGAAATATATGTAATTACTATTTAGTAGAACATTGTGTTGAAAACAAAAGGAAGCTGCTGCTGCTGCTCCTGTACAGATCATTACTTTTCATTATAATTGACTTTTGTGTGGCACTCCATCGTTTGTAATGATACTACTCCCTTTTTTCAAAAAAATAAAATAAAAATGGGTCCTTGTTTTTCTAAGAAGCCATTTTTCATTCTTTCTCTATTTTTTTCTTTCTTTCTTTGGTGAAGGTACAGTAGAAGTGTCAATGTTGGAGGACTATTGGTTTAAGAATTGGAATTGGATTTGGATAGCCTTTTCAACAGATGTCTGCCGGTTTGAAATGGATTGACAGAAATAATAGTAGCAGTAGCAGCAGCAGAACCATCACCACACTACCATTTTTTGGTAGCGCAGTGGTGACTTATGTGTGATAGCAGCAGCAGCAGCAAGTGATGGTTGGTTGGCAAAAAAAGAAGAATAGTTCAAACACCAAAAAAGTCAGTTTCAGTCAGCAGCTATCTCTTTTTTGACTTTTTTTCTAAGAAAATAAAGAAGAAAAAAATAAGGATTCTTTTTCGTGTTACACTTTTTTTTCTATCACGTCACGTCGACCAACCATATCTTTTACATTTTTTTGGTGTTTAGTGTGGTGGTGGTGGTGGTGGCAGTAGTAGTTTGCTCACATACAAAACTATACTAATATACTATTGTCTGAACTTTTTTTCTCTTCCTTTTTCCAGCTTTCATCATTTTGTTGGTTGTACGTTGTATGGATGGATGGAGGATGTAAGATTTGTTCAAGTTATTTGATATGGTGTTAGTTGTTGGCGGTGTTAGAGAAAATTGTTTGTTTGGCCTTCTTCTTCTTCATCGTCTTCTCTATTTGTAAAGAATGGAATGTGTGTGCTTGGAAAAGTGAGAAAAAAAATCTTTCAGTTTTTTTTCTTCTTCTTCTTTTTTTGTGATGGTGGATTTGGATAGATACACCAGACAAGAAAACTAGTTCGACCGACCATCTCACGATCTTGACTTATTGAACTAGAGGCTACTCTAGTCAAACCAAAGAGTATATATAGCTATTGGGTACACATATTATATAAAAATTCAGTTTGATTTTTTGGTGGATAGAAATCAGAAGAAAAGAGAGTGTGTGTGTGTTTTCATCTTGACTGGCAGAAGGGAAGAAAGCAAGTCATGAAAATAATAATAGTAGTAATAGTAGTTGTAACCTGCACAGTTCCATTCAGTTATTTATTTTGTGCACCACCTCGCTCTCTCGTAACTGACGCGTGTTTGAGAAAAAAGAAGCCGATTCTTTTTTATAGCTTTGAGTGCGTAACAGAATATTATAGTACTACCATTCATGTTTATCTTTTTTCAAGAGAAAAAAAATAACATGTGGAATTTTTTTTGGAAACGGAAATGTATACAAAAAGGGAAGGAAGAGTGTCGGTTGTAAATAAAAAAACGAAGAAAAACATATTGTTATTTTTGGTCTTTTTTCTCTTCACTGAATTGCAAAACTCTTACCGTTGATATTGCAAAATGGTACATCTGTTAAGAGAAGAAGAAGAAGAAGAAGAGAAAAAAGGAATGCAAAAGGGAGAGATCGTGTCAAAATGGAAAGGGTGAATAAAATACCAGCAGTGTGTTAGATGTGGAGCAAATATCCTCTTTACCAAACAATAAACTCGGTATCTTTTTTATACGTGACATGTTTTGAACGAAAGTATTGGAAGTAGTAGTAGTAGACCGTAAATTTGGATAGGAGGAAAGTAGATAATTAACCTCAATACTAAATATAGCAACAATAAACAATTTATATTGCATCCGTTCATCAGAGCGAAAGCGAACTCTTTTGTAGTTATGAACGCATGACGCAACGGCACTTCTCTCCTATTATCCCCTGCGGTGTATGCACCATTAGTTGCGATTGTAGATAGTAAATATGTATATAGAAAAGAGACCAAATATATATAGCAACAAAAAGTCAACCATTATTATCAGTGTGACCTAAGGAATAAACGTGCAAAACAATCTGGTCTAGCGGAACACTAATTGCACGAGGAAAATGCATCTTGTGTCATAAATCTCGGCTTCATTGCGCCCTTTCAACCTTTGAAAATATGGCGCCTTCAAAAAATTTTTGGAAATAGGCGATTTTCATTCAAAAGCATTCATTTATACAACATCTCATGCAGAAAACACGTGAAACACGACAACACACACACATACAAAAGCTGATGAATACCATTAGAAAATTAATTTAATTAGAATTTATTTCATGTCATTTTATAAAAATAGCTGCGGAAACTCGCTTTATATTTTTTTCTAGTTATCTTGACAAAAGCCAGCAAAAAGTTGTCTAATTTTACCCCAAATACTTGCCAAAGGCACAGAAAACATAGAATAATAGAAAGAATCAGAAACCAAAATGGGTTGACGTGTACCAATGTCACAAGCATCCCACGTGTTTTCACACCAACACACTACAGTTTTTTTCCTTCAATTGTTAAAATAGACATTGCAATTTCCGTAGTCTTTTTAAAAAACCTACACATTTTTTTGTTACCGTGTTTATCTCGCGCGCGTGTGTGTGTGTGTGTTTGTGTGTTGTGCAGGCGGCCGTGCTTTTGTGTACTTTTTTTTACCGTGACTGTCTACCCACGCAGTGATAAAAATTGACCATTATTAAATGCTGATTCCCACCATCAATCTTAATAAAAAGGAAACCTTTTTTCCCAGCCACAGAAATACAGAAAAGGTAGCGAAAGTCACATACACACTCACACACACAAAACTATCTTTCTTTTTTACCTGCTTTCTCTTCAATATTAACAAAGCTGAAAACCTCTGGTGAGAGAGAGAGAGCCACCCTGCCCATGTTTCTATTTGGTTTGTTGTCTGTCAGGCAGTAAATAGAAGAAGGTGAATACGTGATGAGGTTTTCTCCTTGTCGTTTTCCCACGTTTACATCCCTTCCAAATTACAGCCGCAACCAACAACAGCACCAACACGAAGTGAGCGTACAACAAGAGCACAGTGTCATAAAAATCATCAAGATATCACTCGCTGCTACTCTGGCGGCTGCGGCGGCAGCTTCTTCTTTCTCCGTGCTCCTTCGTGTGTGATCTCATTCATTTAAATAGAAAAATATGACTTGACTTGTTTCTAGGTTGTGTGGAACGCGGACGCGCTGCTTTCCAAAGTAAATTGCCATTTATTTAGAGGAGAAAAAAAGATGGAGAGAAGAGGGAAAAAGGGAGATGGTGGTGACGATATTTCACTCTGCCGTCATCATTACTATCAAAAATATTGTGTGTGTGTTTTCTAGCCTGCTCAATTCTTTTATCAAGTTGGATCACATCCTCCTCACACCATTCCATACTAGCATCACCTTACTTATTACTGTTATTACCATACACAAACACACACCTTCCACTAACCTATGCAACTGAAGGAGCGCAATAAAGAAAAAAACGTCTTTGTTCGTGTACATTTTCGAGGAAGCCTTTCTTGCACACTCAATCTCTTTATTATTTAGAACCCACCCCACCACCACCATCATCATCGTCATCGTCAGCCAATATATTTCACTTTCTTGCCTTCTCTTGGTATTCAGATCAACAACAGAGCAGTTATGTACTAGTAGAGAGAACACATCACAATCAAGAAGGAACGAACGAAAGAAAAGAAGAAAAAAATATATATTTATTACTACTTTTCCCCCTGCTTTCCTCTCCTTTCCTCATCACCATCTTTATCATCATCACTGCTGACACTTTTGAGTATCATCCTTTTATTTTATAATTTGCTGCCAGCTACCGGAAAAAACACGCTTCTTTATTATACATGCATGCATACATGCATGCTTATTCTTCTCTTATCATCATTTTCACCTTCACTTCCTGCACTTCACAAATTATTACGAATGACGATAGTAATGGCAACGTAACTCACACACACACACACATGCACACACTTTCTTTTGGAATTTTCAATTCGTAATGTATGAAGTAGACACAGGTGTAATAAGTGATAATGTCTTTGTTACCTACCTTTTTTTCCCTACATATGCCTACACGCGTACATAAAATAGAGAGGAACGAGCACCGCCGTAATAATGTTTTTGGAGAACAGCAGCACATTTGTTCACAAGAGCAAGTGACACAATATTTAATACGCAATAAAATTATGTGAAATGTTCACCCATGCTCATTACTACTACTCCTGCTCATTTACGCCACAAAACATGACCATGTCGCCACCAACAACATTTCTCAAAAAAACGAATAAAAAGCTTGTCCTTTCCAGTAAAGCATATTATGTATATACACATTGCTTCTCTGTATTTTGTGAACAAGTTATAGACTCTACTGACCCTCTAGTAGGTAATAATAATAATAATAATATCTGTGTTTATTGCCATTATGATGATGAGAATTGACCGCGGCCGTCGTCTCGCCATCTCCACATCACATCACAATGTGAAATGTTCACCCATGCTCATTACTACTACTCCTGCTCATTTACGCCACAAAACATGACCATGTCGCCACCAACAACATATCTCAAAAAAACGAATAAAAAGCTTGTCCTTTCCAGTAAAGCATATTATGTATATACACTTCTCTGTATTTTGTAAACAAGTTATAGACTCTACTGACCCTCTAGTAGGTAATAATAATAATAATATCTGTGTTTATTGCCATTATGATGATGAGAATTGACCGCGGCCGTCGTCTCGCCATCTCCACATCACATCACACCACCACCACCACCGCCACCGCGTCATTTCATTATGTAGTAGTACATACTATCATTTTTTTATTATTTTGTTTTTCCCTCTTGTTTATCTCAATTTTCCATCTAATTCCTTAATGTTTTCTTTCTTGTTGTTGTTCCTGTTGTTGTTGTGGGGCAAGGAGAAAAAATAAAGGCGCCAGAGGAGTGGTGTTACTTTTTTCTTTTCTCCACCTAGTCCTCCTATTTGTTTCTCCAGCACGTAATAAGAAGAAAAAAACGTAATGTATCCATCTATTTATTTACAGTGAAATGTCTTCCATGTAAAATGCTAAGCATTACATGTTTGTGTGTGTGTGTGCGCGCACCTACTTATTATTACTATTCAAGCTTTCTCTCTACTCTACAATAATGTATGTGCAAGAAAATGCATGTATATTATGTTGTCTCACAGCAGTACATTAATTATGATCATTTGTCACGCCATATTATTGTATGTCTTTCTTGAGCTTTGCAGTTGAGAAGCAAAAAGGCTGACTGGCTACCCTGTGCATTTTCTCGTATATGTAAATACATACCGGTTTTCGTCTTAAAATAGGGGCTGCTATCTTTTCAAATTTCGAGCTCTGAGGGACGGTTATCTTTAGAAAACTGCTATC
>JAHZMT010004091.1:0-12845 GCA_027743785.1 Sinhomidia bicolor
AATACCGAAAATTTGTCTCGTATATTTTTATGGGAAACTATATTCAGTGAAAGGGGCCACACGTCATAAAAACATCAGACATTGGCATTGCATACCTTTAAAGTTCCCAGCACCTCCAACTCCTCCACCAACTCCTGCCGCTGACGTTGACGAAGACACGCGATCCCGAAATCGCGGCGTTTCTCCACCAACGCCACAACTGCTCAGCTGCTGTTCCGAGCTCATGGGCAGCATGAACGTGGATTCTGATGATGCAAACTGATTAAGATTTCGAGAAAGGTTCCTGGTGCGGTACAAGGTGCTTGGCTTGAGAAACTGAGAGCTCAAATTGAGAGTATCCTGGGGAGAGAAAAAAAAGAAGAAAATGAGAGATTTAGGTAAATGCACATGTATAAACGGTTATTTTGCACGTGAGAAAAGAAAATGACGAACAAAGCCATTTTCTTGCAAAAAGAAAAAAATTGAAATGCCTAAAAATGTCTTCTTTGTTTTCTTAATGCACTGAGAAGAGACACAGGAAAAGCACGTTTTTCACCCATTTCTTTTATATTCCCACGAAAATTGTCCATCTGGAAGGTAAAATAAAAGATTGGTAAAAAAAGATAACTAAATGCAAGATAACCATAAAAAGTGGGTGGTTCCTTTTTTTGCTCTTGTTTTGTTATTGTTGCTGCGAGAGAAAGTGAGAAGTGTAAATGTGAATGGATAGCAGAGAAAGGGCTTTATATTTTTTATATTATACCTTTAAAAAGTCTTAACTCCCCCTCTTATCCCAGCTCTTTCCTTTTCCGTCTTAAAAAATAGAAAAAAACTACAAAAGAAGATAGAAACACGGAGAAAAAAGGTTTAAGGGAAATTGAAATATATGCATAATAATAATACTCCACTGGATTTAAAGTGCGTTGCTTTCAGTTCCAGGCAGGATGTTTTCGCTGAATATATACATACATATGCACGCTTGCTTTTGCATCCATGCATATATGCAAAGCTTAAAGTATTTAAGAAAATATTTGCTTTTCTTCTCTAAAAACGTATTTGCTGTTCTAGCTAAAAAGATGTAAGTACCTAGTGCACATATATTCTGTTATGATGCTGCAAGCTACAAACATATAAAATTTACCTATACCCACATAGGTAGTACATATTATTTATGCATTTATTATACCCTTCTAGTTGGCTATATGTTTAACAAGTGAATGACAGTCAAAAGAGTTCTCGTTTTCATTTGCATTCTTTATCCTTTCTCTCCTTTTTTCGCAAAACAGGACATTATTCTGCCTGCAGCAGTCGAAAATAGTTTGTTGTTCGAACAGAAAACGTAACGTCAGCAGAAGCAAAAGCAGCCTGTGAGTGCTGGATAAACAAGCAAATAGGTATATTAATCACTTGTTACGATTCAAAAACTTTAAATATACTTAATTTTCAAAAACCTAAAATATTTGGATGCACAGGTGGGGTCGGGTATAACATGTACTACGCTTTGATTAAACTAACGCTATAAATTTCATTTTGCAATTTGTAACTGTAATGCAGCTCGTATAGACAAGTTGTCTGTTTTAATTTAATCACAACTCGTGCGTTTAAAAAGTAACGCTTTACTTTTCATTTATAGTAGTTGTGTGATTGTGATTGCACTAAAACTTAAAGCTTTTAATCTAACTTTTTACATGTCCAATTGAAATGCCTACTCTTTTCATTAGAAACCATCTAAAATCCAACTCACATAATAATTAGGCACGTCATTGTCTAAACATTCTCCGCCGTCAACCGTAGTGTACTAATATAAAGTAGAAGTTCAGGTGTTTTTTTCTCTTCATTTTCTTTACCTGCGTTAGACAGATTCTACTTGAACGACTTTTACTGTAACTGTCTCACAGCAATTTTATAATACAGTACAAAATACAGCAAAAGTTTTGCACTTTTAAGAAACTAGGCAAAAAAGTAAGAATCCTTTCTCTCTTCGTATTATTATTATTACTACGTAGCACAGCAAAAACTTTTATTTCCACTCTACTTTCTCCCTCCTTCTCATCATGTCTGCTGTCTGCTACACATGGATGAACTTTCCACTCTTTCGCCATCCATCTTTCCTGCTTGTTCCCTTCAGAATTATCATTCTCAGCTTTTTTGAGGGCGCGTATGCGTAACGAAAGGAAAAAAATATATCAATAATTAAAAAGGAATCGAGACAGTGTAAAAAAACTTTTATAAAGTGGCAGGTAGTTACCCAACCAAATAGGTTAACTGACTAAATAAATTGATTTATTTTAAATTTATTTCTGTGTATATTCTACATACCTACTTTATTATGATTTTTTGGACAAACAAATAATATATTATAACAAAATTACAAAAAAAGTATAGGACGAGCGAAAAAGTTATTTTGCAAAGTATGTGAACAGGAGAAGATTAACATATTTTTTTGAAAATTTTCAGCCCTTTCCTTCCGGGCTTAATTTGAGCGTGTACTTCTTATGAAATTGATGTTGATGTGAAATATATCATGCCCCAAGTTGCTTCGAGCATGAACTTGTTCCATGATGAATTCCATGAACTTATCAAGCTTGTTCTTTGCCTTGGTTTGGTTTTCTCTTTTGGTTTCATCATCATCATCATCATCACAATTTACAACTATCCTGTACATTTACTCTACACGTAGTAGTATTTTTTTATTGCTTTTTATGAATAGTCGAGTAGAAACTCAGAGCCAGACAGAAAATGGTTTGTTCATCATAATCATCATCAACATTTTTGTTGCTAGTCCGTCGTCTAGCTCTCTACACACATGCAAACTGGTACTTTTCCTCTCTCTGTTTTCCCTTTAAGTTGGGTGGTTGTACGAGAGAAAAAGCATGAGTGATAACGAGGAAAAGTGTAAAAGTAGTAGAAAGACAGAAGCAGACAAGAAGACAGCAAAAACTCATTTTCATTTTGGGCTGTTGTGGATCGATAAGTGAAACAAGTTCCCCACCAGGTTTTTTATGAACTACTACTTCCTGTAAATAGTTATAAGAAAGAGAAGCGTGCCTACATAAAATACAGACGTTTTTTTATCCATGTAAATACCTACCTAATCCATTCATTCCATTTTTTTCTGGCAAGCCCATTCATTAAAATTGGACAGATAAATTGGTAAAAGTATATGCACGCGTTTGCATTTTCACTATATAGGTGCTGCTTTCGGTTTCCTTCCTTCTTTCTGTATGGACGCGTCTCAAGAAAAATAAAAATAAATGGAAAGTCGATGGTTGTTCTTGGGGAAAAAGGCTGATTGCAAAATAACGAATGACTTTTGTGTTTTTTCTGCATTTCATTTTTAATTTATTAGGGTAATATTACTTGGTGCTTACGCAATGTAATTTGCTTACCTGGCTAGTAAATTTGGCCACTCGTGGAGAGTATTGATCCCGTTCATCATTCGATTCAAACGAATTGAATCCACTTTGCTTCACCTTCATCTTGGATGGCAACAGGGTCAGCTCACTTTTCCAGTTTAACTTTTTCCCGTTGGCGGATGAGCCTCCTCCAGGAATTCCAAGTCTTGTTGAAGAAGATTTCCCTGAGGATTTTTTCCGGAATCCGTGACCACTGGATAGTGGTGTTGGCTCCTCCACCGCTGTAATGTCAGTCTGCACTCCAGAATTTATTCTACCCGAGGTACTACGACGCCTTCTGGCTCCACTGCTGCTACTACTTTTTGACGATTCCCCTGCACAAGCACCGCTAACTCTTCTTCTTGCTCCGCCACCAGCACTAATAAATTCACTACCACTACTAATGTCATCGTCTCCAACACTCATTCTCCCAGTAGAGGGATCCTGGCCCCCGCCCTCCTCCTCCTCGCACACTTCATCTACAATTGAACGAAACTCGTGTCGACTGCTCTGATCCTCATCCGTCTCGTCATCACAAAATACGTCGTCTGCGTTTAATTTAAGCTCTGTAACACGCACCAGTTTCGGGGAGAGATTTGCTGACGACATGTCATGACACATTTCTGGCATTAGAATAAGCTCAATGTCGTCCACAACTGCTTCAGATGAAAGTGTCGTTGTGTCTTCGTCTTCCTCATCTTCATCGAATCCTTCTCCCTCGCAATCTATGCTACCACCCCTACCACCATCTTCCTCCTCACCACCTCCATCTTCTTCCTCTTCTTCATCAACTGTTGGTGTTTCTCCAATCTCATCCTCTCCTTCCGCTCCCTTTTCTTCCTCCAACTGCTCACTTTTTTCATCCCCTCCGTCCTTATTTCCTTCGCCTTCTTCCTCCTCTACTACCACTGTTGACGGTGGTGGCCCTTTATCGACCTTCTCAGTCGACTCAACCTGCTCACTTGTTTCCATTTTTATTATAGTCAAAGATAAACTACTCCACTCATCATTTAACACTTTATCCACGTCACTATCACTATTTTCAATTGTACCACTACTGCTAGGCTTCACTTCAATTTCCGTCAAGAAACTAACCGTACTACAACTGGTAGTAGTAGTGCACCAGCTGCTACCACTTTCCAAGCTTGTAGCACCACCAGCAAGCTGGTCCGATCCTTCCAAAGAGACGTATTCGCAGTACCCACTTCTACTATTAGGAGAACTACTGCAACTCCCAATCCAACAAGATGAAAGAGAAGTCACTGGAGATGTTGATTGAATTTGAAGATAACTGAATTTACCCAGTTGTTGTTGTTGCTGCTGCTGCTTAATCAAAGTCTCTTTACTTCCTGTGATGGTGCCACTAACAGAAAAGGAATTACTAATGCAAGTTTCTTCGTCTGCTGCTGTAATAGTGGAACAACAAGGAGATGCTTCACAATCAGCATCATTTCCTTTTCCAGCAACTGCACCACTACCTCGAAAACACCAAGCTGTGCTCTGCTCTTCTATTCCAACTTCATTGTCACCACCACAGCTTTCTCTGTACTTCTCCACTGCTGTTGTCGTTTCTCTATCACCAAATTGAAGACGTCTATTTCTTTTCCTTCTTGGAAGCCCTTTACCAACATCACCACCACCACCAACCTGAAAAGTTGAAGGAGATCTTTTTGAAGCACCACTACTACTTATACCAGTGCCACTACTACTGCTACTTCTACTACTACTACTTTCATCACTGTAATAATAATAATGTACGCTGTTACAACTTATTTTACTACTTTTATTATTAGCCTCATTATTATTACTGTGTTGTTCCACTTGTTCCTCCTCAACACCAAGTAGTCCGTCGACAATGACACTGCTGAAGTTACTCAACGAGAAATTATTTTCGCCATCATCACCATCACCATCGTCAGCTAATCCTTTACTCCTCTTATCCGACATGACTTTTATTATCGCCGCCGTTGCTTTGTATTTGTTAATGTTTATCTTTGTAATCTGAAGTTAATTCCAAAGTTATGCAATTGACTTTTATTGTTATCATTATTTGGTATGTATTTATTTATATTTATTGTAGTGTTAATGTTCCCTTGTTTTTTCTTCCAGCATTTATTATTTTGCCATTAGTGTCAAAACTGTTTGCGTCGTTGTTGTGTATATATAGTGTTGTGTAGGTTTTTACTACTAATGTGTTTTGTCTTTTTCTTTCATTTGACAGTTTCGACACCCCCACCGTTCCAACTGCCAACACTAATAGTGCAAGACATCACACCAACTTTTACAAATATACCAACCAACCTTAACGGCAGCAGTTCTCTAGTCTATTGAAGACAGTATTTTTTTTACCACTACACTATTACTATTGCTTGCAGTTTTGGGACGAGTTTTGCAGAGGGAAAGAAAGAATATATAAGGAAAACAGGATGAAGAACGAAAAAAAAGTTTTGCTTTCTTCCAAAGTTTACTTTTTTCTAGACACACTTCAACTTTTGTGCTTGGCTTGGTGAACAACCAACTTTTTCCTTCCAACAACAACAACAACAGTAATCGCAGTGAAGAAGCTGTGTAAAAAATACCCTCCTCCAGCAAGCAAGCAGTAGTATAGTAGATAGATGGATGAGAAGAATAGCCTGAGAGAAAGGATTTTTTTCTGCTGGGGGCAAAAACTTTGTTCCTTGACGAAAGAAAACTACTTTTCCAGCTCCTTTTCTGACAGGATCCACCAGTGGAGATGTAAGGAGAAGAGGAGGGGAAAAGTGGCCGATAAAAAAGCCAACAAGGAGAAGAAAATCTTGTTGAAAGAGAAAAAAAATGTTTACTTTTTAAAGGGACATAAGCAGCAAAAAATGAGCATAGATACTACATCACTTTTTTTCCTGTCAAATTCCTACACTATTGTGGTTTTTATATTCCAATCAAGCCATCACATTTGTAGTAAAGTAGGTACTGTGTTTTTTTGTCTAGAGTTGGTTTTATTCACTGTTTGCTGTGATGACGATACTATTTTTTTAGGTACCCAAAAAGCATCTTTCTCCACATCTTTCTGTGGAGGTAATTCCATTGAATATTAGCATAAATTTGTTTAGTTTTCTTCACTAGTTAGCGTTTTCTCCGTTGTTCGTCAACAATGCCATTGTCGTGTTGTTTTTTTGTGCTCATTATAATATATACATAATATTAATAACCTGCTTTTTTGTAAAAGAAACTTGTTCCTTTACTCATTTACTCACAAGGGACCACAAATTCTTTTCATTTTATTTCACGCTCTTTTTATTCATTATACTTTTTCGAACAAGTTTTCGCTTTATGTACTGCTGCTGCTGCTATGTACTACTGGCTTTTATGCGACCACATTATTACAACCTGTGTTCATTTCTCTCTCTCTCTCTCTACTTTATTTTCCTCTCCACTTTGCTGTTTGTTTGTTTCCGCAGAGAAATTCATCGACCCAGGCAAAGCAAACTGCTGCAACTTGTCTCCCTTCACCACTAACAAACCAAGTCTTTAGAGAGAATGGAAGGCGCAAATGATAATGACAACAGAGTGACGCTGATGTTGATGGAGGAATGGAGGCCAAGAACAAATCCAACTTGTGTGTGTGCCTGCCTGCCTGCCTGCCTTGCCTACATTTCTCCTTTTTTCTCCAAGCTGACGTTCCTTTTATTATTATTATTGTTAGTCTCCTAGGTAGGCATTTTTTTATCCACCTTTATTTCTACACAAGTTACTTTTCTACCAGTTATTTCGTGGCTTGACTTTGCCCAACAAAGTCGACAAATTCCTTCATTTCCTCTTTTGTTCCTTGTGTTTCGTGTGTTCCCTTTTCCCTGTGAAAAAAGTTTCACACACAAAAGCAGAGTGACTGACTGAAAGAAAGAAAAAACAATATTCATTACTACTCTAATACAACTTACGTTACCATTTATTTTACTTTCACTTTTTTTCGCCAGCAGCTAGAAAATAAGAAAAAAGTAATTGACCAAAAAAGTTTATTTTTTGTCAACTCACTGCGCAACACCTACTATTTTTATATAACATTCTATTCATTATATTACGTTTTGCCAATATGAATTATTTCAAGTTCACTGGTCAGAAAAGAACGGGACAGGAGAGGAGGACACATATATGAATGCAATGAAAATATTGTCAGTTCAGCAGTAGTATTTTTACTGAGCTACTTGTTTTTTATTCTCGTGTAATATTATTCAGACTCAAAGAAATAGCTCTCTTTTCATAATAAAGAAGTTGTAAACTTCATCCAAGAGGAATCAAATTGAAAAAGAAGGAATGCAGGACACCATGTATAAAACTATACCAGCAGCAAAAGAATTTATTATTTTGTACACAAAGTCTTTATGGAAGAAGTAGAAGAGTCTTAAATGAAAAGAAAACGTAGAGAACCTTATTTTCTCTCATCCTCATTATTTGTCCCATTCTTTTTATTTCATGATAAAAAATACAGAGAAAAACTGTCAACTGGAGGCACGCTGCCACCTGCCCTTTTTTATTTACCGTTGATACCACCACACCGCTATTACTATTACAGCAGCTGCTGCTGTTGTCATGCGATGCCATTTCATGCCAGCATCTTATCAATAAGGAAGGAATAAGAGAAAGTAAGAAGGTTTTACATCTCTCTTCAATCCTCTCATCTCATTCCTTCCTAATGGGCTATGTCTTTGCCTGCCTATAACCTAACAGCGGTTTGCTCTACGCTGTAACTATACACCCAAAAAAGCCGTCTCACTTTTCTGATACGTATTTCTGCCTCTTTGACATTTTCAAAAAGGAGCAAAAAACAGTGAAGTAAAGAAGGATCAGAAATTGCCTTAAAAATTGCCTCATTTCTCGCGTCCGTTCTCTCAAATGACAGTGAAGGGTAAGAGCAAAAAATGAAAAGCCAAAAAATAAAAAAAATAAAAATATAATAACAACCAGAAAATTTGTTTCTATTTGTCTCTGTCCAAATAAATCTTGTGTCTTATAGTCCTGCTGTGAGAAGGCAAAGGAAAAGAATGCTAATACGTTTAGTTGACGGTGTAGCTGGCACAAAAAATGAAAACAAAAAATGGTGTAATGCTCACAACAGAAAAAAACAAAGGAGGAAAGCGACTGAACTTTTAGTTTTCGTTTTCTTCCTGGTGTTCGCACAAAAGGAACATTCAGCGTTTGTATTTTTCAACCTTTCAAAAAATAATAATTTATCGATATTACGTACAGTGAATGCTACTGATTTTTGTGACATTTTTCGCAGCACTTTTTGCTATCGTCACCAACGTCGTCGTCATACGTACAACTTGTCATCACTTTCATAAAAAAAGTATTAAATTATAGCAGCTTAGCAGCCCTTTTTTCTCTCTCTCTATCGTTCTTTCTACTAAACAGTAATAACAATAAAAGTAAAAGTGAAAGCACGCTACTAGAAATAGAGATCATGTTGCGTATCGTGCAAGCAACCCATGTGCATCCACTTTATCAACCATGTTTGTTGTGCTTGGCCATTCCTCGCAATATTTTCACTTTATTTTGCAATACATTCTCCTTTTCTTCCGTTCACTACACACTTTCTCACTTGCTCACACAGTACACACATTCAGCATCATCATCAAACGACATTTTTCATCTTCTCCCAGGGAATATTCCCCCCAGCATCTCACAGCTCACTTTGTATACATTATAGAGCTACTCAACCTGCTGAGTGCAGTCAACTATCCAAAACACGACAACAACTACGACAAGAAAATGGTTAACGAAACACCATGTTTTTCTCTCCTAAAAGTCCCTGTGATGTTACTTTCAAGCCATGTACCACGCAATTTTTTTTCTTTTACCATCATCATGCTTATATTCTTTTTTCGATAATATCAGCAGCGGCAAAAAAAAGAAAGCCGGAAAATAAAATGTAAGCAGAAGTAGCAAGTATAAGCATTGCAACAACAGCAGCGCACTATTATGATCGCATTGCCATTCCTTCCAAGAAAAAACGATCAACCTCGTCGTAAACGAACCGTCTAAAACGAAAAAAGTATTATTTTTTTCTCTTCTTCTTCGTCTTCTTCTTCTTCTGCTCCTGTCTACCAGTCATATAAAGTTACATACAGAACACCACACAAAAATGGACTCTTGCTCTTTCATTCGTTTGGTTGGACTTTCTCACACACAACAACACACTCTCTCTTTCTCACTGACTCACTTTACTAACAAGTTGTAGGCATAAATAAAGCAAGAAAAAAGTAAGCGATTTTCCATACAAAAGGCAATAATAATACTCTCTGGCTGCATTGCATGGTTTGAGAGAGAGAGAGAGAGAGGGAAAAAGAGAAGAAAAAAATAGTAGGAGGAAGAGGAAGGAAAGAAACTTTTATTGCTTTTCGTCTTCTTCTTCTTAGCAGCTTTCCCTCTTTCCTCCTCCTCTCCTTATTCCTGTATATTATGCTATTCATATCATCAGCAACAAGAAACGACTCCTAAAACGGCTATTACTCTGCTCGCTCTACTATCCATATCCTCACAGACAGAGCTTAAAATGTGGGTATAAAGCACTCGATATACTTTGCTGGGATTATATTATGTACATTTTTTTCCTTATTTCTTTTCTCACCACGACCATCACCAAGACCCATGCAACTATAACAACTAAAATATCGATTGAAACTGTAAAAGTGTGTGGGGAAGTGTGCATAAATGTATATTATAGCAGCAGCAAGCATGGCATCATCCTCGTTCTTCCCGCACTCCACCAACCAACAACGGCACAACGCAATTTCAACGGCAAAAATGTATTATGCCGTTTTTTTTTTGTTGTTGATGTTGTTGCTACTGCTTTGCAGCCGTTAAGCATTCGCAGCTTATGCCCATTAGCGAGGCAAATAAATCGCCACTTTGTTGCTACTTGTATATATCAACAGCAGCTACCACACGACAAGTATCATCATCATCCTCCTCCTCTTCGTCCTCCAGCGCCAAGTTTTGTGTGCATCGCACTGGGAGGATACTGCTCTGCACTTGGGTTTTACTAGCAAATTTTTTTATATTTTTTTATTAATATAAAACTATACTAGTAAAAAAAAGAACAAGCAACTTCAATTCTCAATCTTCAATCAGAATCCGCAGCAGTAGAATCCATCCATTCCATGGCAGAAAACGACGACGACGAGGACAACAAGGAAACTCTCATCATCGAGGGACGGAATGATTTTAAAGCACACGAGGTACCTTCACTGCATTATTGCTTCTCTACTCACTCGCTCCTATTTCCGTTTATCTCTCTTTTTTGGTACTTTTTTTCTCTTTGTACGTGCAGTGTGTGAGGTTGCCTTATTTACTTGGGGAAAAAGTAGGCAGTAGTCGATGTCGGATTTTATCGATAAATTTGGATGAATAGAATTGCTACTACTGTTTCTGCTGCTGCAGAGAAAAAAAAGAGAACCTTTCACTGATCTGATGATGGCAGTACTGCAACATTCCTCAGTGTTTTTATCACCACACGAACCTCTCTGTTATTCAATACAATTCGAAAGCTTGCAGCAAAACGTACGTGCTAAAAGAATGGAAAGGGCACATTCGAAAGTAATGCTGACTGACATCATCAGGATAAAAATGAACTGATAACAGCAGCAACAACAACAACAAGCTTCTTTTTACAATTGCTACAAAGATGAAGAGTGAGAGAGATGGAAGGAGATATATTATTATCACGATAATTACAAAAAAGTAATATGAGGGAATGGAGAGATGTGGGTATAAATTATTTGGTTGTTTGTACAGGCTTCTTGTTTGCATTTATTTATTGAGTCTCAGATTTATTGCTTTTTGTTCTCTGATTTTCTCCCTTTGTCTCACATGAACTGGTGTGTTGGTGGTGGTGGTGGTGATGGTGTTATTTTGAAAATCGCAAGCAGCAAACAGACGGAACGCCATTATTATCCTCCACACACTCACCAGCGCAGCGTCGCATTTCAACATCAGCAACATGTCATTGTGACAAGGACATATATGTACATAATACACCAGAGATTATGTGGATGGATGCATGGATGACTACTTGCAAAGACATAGTAATAATGCAAGACCAAGAGATTGACAAAAGATGGGATGATGATGATCATGTTTATAGCTTTTATAAGTCTTCAATATCATTTCGTTGTGACTTATTCTCACTGACTATAGCATATGAAAAATAATGACATTGTTCAGAGAAAGCAAAAAGAAAGGAGAATGTTTAGAATGATGAGTCACTGCAGAGGAGAACGAGTGTTCGTGTGAAGAAGGTTATGTAGTATGTATGGAGCAGATGAAGCTGAAACACAGTGAGTGCGTGATGTTGTTATCTTGCTGGTGGGGTATGTTCAGAAAATAAGCTGAAAAGAAGTGTGGGATACTGTGATTCTCGTGGTGCTGCTGATGATGATGGTGACATGCATCATGTCTCTGTGAAAATTAAGAGGAACAAGAAAGGGAGATGGAGAAGAAAATTGAAAGAAAGATGAGACAGAGAGGTGAAGGGAAAAGCCAGGATGGATGATAGACAAAAGCGGATCTTGTCGCTTTGCCTAAAAAGTTTGTAGCGAGTCAGGGCAAGGAAGAAAATAAAATGGGAACACACAAAGGAAATAAATTACAAGGAGAATGAATGTGTTATTATTAGAGCGCAATATACATATTATAGTACATGCTAGTTAGGTCAATCGTGTAATGTGTACGTACGTACACAGATCTTTATACGTGATTTGCATAGTAATCTGGAAATATTCAAAATAATATTGTGTCGTCTCGTCAAGCTGCTAAAAACCTATGGCAGCAATGATGACATTTCTTCTAGCTTTGAACAATCCGCTGGGATTTGCAACTTCTTTGAATCATTAATTTACTTACGATTAGTTGACTCTGAATTCAAACGCTTGATAATCACATTATTGTAAATGTGAATTGAGAAAGCCTTGTAATTCAAGGATAACGATCGATAATAAGGGGAAAAAACGAAGAAAATGTCATTTTTTTGTGCTGACTGTGTGAACGATGGAATGAGAAAATGGCATCGCCACAATGAAGACAGTATAATGAAGATGTTAAGACGAATGTAAGGAAAAGAAAAAAAATAATCAAAAAGAAGAAAAGGAAAGTCTGTCAACTAGAGGGTACGCAAGCCATGACGTTGCTTATTCGACTTTCTCCGATTGTAATAAAAAAAACCTTTTCGGCAAATGAAATATCCTTTATGATTACATTGATAATATCCTTACTAAACATGTTTCTATAAAGTTTCACTTCATCTGTCCCTTGGTTTCACTTGTCCGCATCTTCCTTTTACTTGACATTTAAGTCAAGAAAGCATTCAGCATGAATATTTTAGACCTTTGACTTGTTTGCTTGTTTATATACTTTTTGTGTTGTTTATGAACGCTCCACTACTACTACTATTTCCAGCACAAGCAGTTGTTGTTTATTTATATTTTAAAGGATTTACAT
>JAHZMT010004092.1:0-27780 GCA_027743785.1 Sinhomidia bicolor
ATGTGATGTCTTCCGATTCCGGAAGACTCACATAATGTAGATTATGTATCACCTGGCTTCGCCAGGCTCACATAATCCTCAATCTTTCAAGCTGCTAGCAAATTCACAATAAACCCAACATTTTTTTAAAGGGGAAAGGTATATAATATGACGGCCAAAAAGGAAGGTGACGGTAGAGGGGGGATCATGACTTATCGATGTAACTTTGATCTTTTGTTATCTTGAGGATAAAATCCCTTGGGAAATAAAATAGGTATTGTTGAGTACTTGGAAATCTCCACATACTCATTGTGCATATAGGTATCATGGTCTAAGAATAAAAAAAAACACTTTGCATTTCTCGATAAAAAAAACCTAAAGTATTATTTTGAGCTTTGCTTGCTTAAAAAAATACTTTTACGTTACGACACTCTTCACTTTGCAGAGGACAGCATCTTTTGTGTATCTAATGATTTCCTTACGTACATACATGCACAACGTCACAAAGTAAAAAGCCTACAACAAAAGCCCATTTTCGATTTTCATTTTCTAAAACTTGCAGTAGTAGTGGTGGTAGTGCACCAAAGGATTTCTTGTATTGCCAAAAGTTGTTCAGAAAGTCCAAAAATATCGTATTTGTTTCTAATCCAGCACAACTTGTTGTAGGCATTCAAGGGAAGAAGAAAGTAGAAGAAGAGTAGGTTTTCACGCAAAAGTAAGTTTTACTTTTTTTCGTTTTTTAATTCCATTTCTTGACTTCTTGACGACCTGTAAATGCCAACGTATGCATGTATGTACATAGCCGTGTGTGCTATAAGTTTTCACCTGCTCGCTCTTTTTCTATAGAGAAGTTTTGCCTTTCGGCCTTTTTCTGTAGAAAACGTGTGGCATGCTTACGATTACTTCTGCCACTACTACATGTTGTTTCTTTAAGGTATATTCTCCTCAATATATTCCACGAAAAAAATACCTTGGTCTGACTTATACTACAAGTTACATCTGCTTATTAAGACATGACACTGAGATTTTAATATAAAATGAGAAACCGTAAAGCAGCCAAGAATAACTTTTCCCTGCATTCTGTGAGTGTGTGTCGTGTCTACCAGACTAAACTCATTTCGGCTTGGGTCAAACTTGATAGTAGAAATGTGTAAACTATAATAAAGTTTTAATGTAGTAGTAGCAGTAGTAGTAGTAGTCGTCAGTGGTGCGCAGCAGCTCATATTACTACATGCATTATTGCAAAGAAAACAGCGCGTTGCTGATATGATGATTGCCAGAAGAATACGTGGTCCGACTGGCTGCTACATGTATGTACATATGTACCTCTTACACTTTTTCCAGACTCTGTTGCTGTTTTGATGCTTGTTTTTCTCTTTCCTTCCCTTATCATAACATTGTGCACTTACAAACCCATAAAATTAAAGAGAAATCATAAAAACAACCAACATATGGACTCTATCATGATAAAGAAACCTGAAAAAAAGTAGAGTGTATGTATACTGTACTGTTGCGAGTTTTAAGAGTCCTCGAGATTATTTTCACTTCTCATTACTTTGATTAGCTCCAGATGAAAGTTTTATAGTTTTGCTGAAAAAAAGAAGAGAAGCAGGGATGGTAGATAGAGCGGTCTCGGCGTGTGTGTTACTTGCGTTTCTCCTCTATTTTTTTGCCGGTTCATGCACCTGTTTCATTTCCATCATATCAACAACATCAGCTAGCACCACCACCTCAATAAAATGATACCATGATGGTGATGAGCTTAAAATAAAAGCTTGCTCATTTTCACTCAGACAGTTCAACTACATTCCACCTAAATATTATATAAAAGAAAAGAATCTAATAATCCAGTAATTTTTAGCATGTAATACGAGCTTACCCACAACAGCAACAACAAAAACTTGTGAGTATGATATGCAATGTGTTTGTTTTGGGAGACTCGTTGTTGTATGATATATTTATTATTCCATCATGAAAGGTACTCTAGCAGAAAAGTTGAATGGTCCACATAGTTTCAAGTTTCTCTCTCATCATCGTCGTCATCAACACTGTGCAACCATGAAACCGACATTGGTCTGGTACTAAATGCCGTAACGGGAAGTAGTTTCTGACATCAGTATTATCATTACCACTACTACCACCACCACCGCAATACTACGATACGATCCAACCCCGACGATGATATCCACTGTGTGTGCTTTTGCTGGTAGTCAGTCAAGAGCTACTTGTACTTTGTACTAGTCTCAGCAGTGGTGTGCACACTTAGTATGCTAAATTATTTAAGAGAAGGAAGCCAACGTGACACTGCAAGTGACGCAAAACTAGATCAGATGGTCATGAGTTTTCAGTTGGAAAATGGTTCGATGATTCATGAGAGAGAATTGTATGCGAGCGTCGTAGTAGTAGTGGCATGTCGTGTAGTATGTGCATGTGGTCATGAGCCATGAGGGAGTAGTAAAATGTAACCACTTTCACCAACTAACTTACATTCATTGAAATAATGAATGTATGAAAAGCAAAAGAAAATGACACAGGAAGTACAAGGGTGTATACTTTCTTCAACTTGAACATTTCCTACTTTCTGCAAAGTTTTTAGAGAAAGGCTGAGTTATTTGGCGTTCTTATAATTGTTTGATATATGCATCGCATACTGATGATGTGGAAAGTTCAAATTTTTTGCTTTTTTAATTTTAGCCAAACAAATAATGTATTTCATGCTATTTAGTGATATACAGAGACGCACTGCATTTCACTCTTTTTTGCTCAAAATGTGAATGGGGTGGTAATCCTTTTTCAAGGAGTCGAATTTGTAGCCTTGATGCTAAAAATGTAGACTTTGTAAATAAATATTTGATTATATTTTTTTTACAAAAGTACTTTTTGCAGCACACTCCTGCTCAACGACATTACTGATTTGTTGATACAGCACGTATAACAGCCCGTACAAATACTCTCGTTTCAGGACAAAGCACAACCCACTACACGTGTACTTTTTAAAATGTAGACTTTGTAAATAAATATTTGATTATATTTTTTTACAAAAGTACTTTTTGCAGCACACTCCTGTTCAACGACATTACTGATTTGTTGATACAGCACGTATAACAACCCGTACAAATACTCTCGTTTCAGGACAAAGCACAACCCACTACACGTGTACTTCTTCCATTGTTAAAGTTAAGCTGGTTTCATTAAATAAATTATAATATAAAGCTTACAGTTTGAGTAAATAAATAAAAGATGTTCACAGAGCATTATAATAACATGGTAGTTATAATACTTGCACTACATCTTTTAGCCATTTAAATTGCATGAAAAAAACTGTGAATGCATGTGTAGGTTGTGGCTGCAGTTGTAGTTTAATACGAGGTGTTTATACTACAACAGGCCATAACTCAGCATAAGGACGAGTTGGGTGCACCGCCAACACCACTGCAAAGTAAATTTATAATCTTTACAGAGTTTACACAAACAAGCAGTACTTACACAGTACAAGCAAAACTCAGTCAGTGCGACAGCACACACAACATACATATACATCACTTGAAGTACTACTACATGAGATTTTTTCGCAAAAAAAAAACACTAGAGAATCATGTTTCTCTTATCGAGTAACAAGACAATGAAAAGAAGAGAAAAAAATGTAAGGAGAAAACTCGCTTATATATTACTGCAGTTAAATCTTTTTGTCAGACTGACGTTTACAGGTAAATCAAACCGCAAAGTAGACGAAAGAACAGAACAAAGAAAGAGAGAGAGAGAGAGTGAGAAAATGCTGCTGCACGTTTGTTATGGCTAGTTAGTTTTTTGTGTATATGGTGGTGGGTACAAGCCGACATTGTCTGGTCAATGTCACTATTCACTACCGTACCCAGATTTTATGATCAAATAAACGAGCTGAACAGACAGAATGAAGATTTACTTGCTCCTTGTTTCACGGATAACGACCGGTCCTGTATGACACGAATCTTGTGAATGGAAAATTGGAAGCTTTTTTCGTGATGATAATATAAAGAATGAATGGTGGTGGTGGTGGAGAGAGATGGTGATATAATAAGAGCATGTTGTATGTATATGTAGATATGTATATTAAAATACTTACGATTAGTGTCTACCCAAAATATTTCGTTTAGTAAGAGTTTCTGCATGCATGTATATGTATGTAGTAAAAATCATCATTGTATATAAGTAGTATATATGTATATATATAATATATGTTACGTATTAGTAGCATTGGAGCAGAAATAATATGTTGCACATTTACTTGCCGTTTTTTACCCCTCTCTATATAGTATTTTGTATTTTATGGATACTTTTTGCGAATGAAGTGAAAGGAAAAAAAGACAAAGTGAATGGGGAGCGGAACAGTAAAAGAAAAAGATAGCCAGGCAAAAAGGCACAGGAAGAAAGCCTTTTATTACAATTGAAGGCGCTCACATAAATCGGACTGAATTGCATTCTCTCTTCCAGCTGCAGAGTTAGAGACACAGAGTGTATGGTTGTTAAACTATATCTCTGCTGAAATGAGTAAACTGACAACCAAGAAAGTTGCACCACGTGCACATGTACTAAAACAAGCAAGCACACAGGAGTGTTACGTTATAATAATGATTTTTGTATAAACTGCTATACTTAATGGCTTCAATGTTACAGGAAACGTAGCTTGGCCTTTTATACCATGTTTTTTATGATATACATATATTGTAGGTAACCAGAACTAATGGTAAGTAGTCTAAACATGTATATTTATCTACATGTATATATATTTATGTAGCGTCCATCTGCAGTACTTCCGGTAGTTGTTACACATGATATGAAAAATGCCTCACGAAAACTTATCTGAGGGCCTATTTATGTTTGACCCAGAAAATGCTGGAAAATTTCCTGCAATCTTTTTCACGATATTAGGATTTTTAGGCACGTTTCTAGTTACTAGTTAGTTTTTTCATTGATAGCAGTATAATGTAGGTATACACACACGCCTCGTATGCTGTATCTTTATTGTCATTGTATATGTGTACCTAGTAGAGAACACGAGAGAGTCATGTACACACAATGAACACGGTTTTATTATTCGTGTGCTTTTATGACCTCGCCAGCATAAATCAGTGAAGAAGAATTTATGAATGGAATTATCATGCAAGTAAAATGTCGTCATAAAAATGTTTATTTTGTTATTCCCCACCACAACTTTCCCTTGGTAGATAGTGTGTTTAAAGGGATAGGTAGAAGAAGACACGTTGCGCTGGTGTAATATGATGATGGACTACTTTTTGTTTGGTGAAGGTAAATGAATTATAAAAAATGCTTCTGTGTTTAGCATTATTTTTTTTGCTGCAGGGGCAGAACCGGGAATTCCGAACTGTATATGTACATCTATAATATGTATTCGTGTGTGGCAACAAAAGGTGTACATTTGCTTTTCTAATTGCTTATGTATTGTCAAAAATACTTTTGAAATCCGAGAAAAATGTAATAATAAAACTTTGTTGTAAAGAATAAGAAAATTACAATTTGGCAAAATTACTCTTGATTATAAAGTGAATGATTATCGAAAGACCAAAAGGTTAAAAAAATTAATGTGAGCCTTCAAAAGTGTAAAATCGGCTAGCATGTGAGTGCAAATGGATAATAGTTAATACAGACAGTTGGTTTTTTGGTTGAAGAATCATCTTCATTCAGAAAAAAAAACTTTTTGCAAATTGGTTCTATGCAGAGAGGCGGAAAACTGCTAAAATTATGAAGCCTTTTTTTGCAAAGTATTTCATGATAATGGCAAAAGAGCCAAGTCTTTTTTAACAAGCACGTTGTTTTTTCTCAAGCTTCAGTTTGAGAAACTTGCAGTTTTTATACTGCTAATGTTCTATCAGTAAAGTGTACTGAACTATATGTACTTTGGTGCAATAAAGTTTTTCTTGCTATTTTCTTCTTCTCTTTTTCTCTTTCTCATACACCACATTATCAAAAGGGTAACAATAGGAAGAAGCCTGAATAGACAAGAAAAGAATTGGGTGTTGAAAGAACATTATGAAGAGGAAATAGAAGCAAGGGAGGAAACGTGTTGGTAGGCTTGTGCTATTGAACAAAACGCAAGAAGGGGAAAGTTTTAGCGGCTCCATATGTCTTTTTTGCTTATCGATTCCTCATTTTCACACCAACACAGACGACGTGAGTGGGTGTACCATAAATTGTGATGTATGTCTCTATATGCACTGCGTTCGTAATTCATGTGAGACTCACTTGTAGGAATTTGTGCTATGGACAAAATATGATGGAACGAAAAATCATGTTAACCTGTGAAAGGGGAATAAGTTGCGGTGAAAGTGGCAAAGGTGGTTGTTTTGTTGGCAATCAAGGATAAAAATTAAACCTTGTTTTCTGCAAGCTGTATATAAATGTGGAATATTGGGGAAATAAGATACATGCTATTCACTTCACCCCAAAAAAATTCTAGTAAGCGCAGAGGTCCATTAAACTAACTCGGTAAATATAGGTATACGTACTACACACATATATTATGTATTATGTAATCTCAATAATGTAGTTTTATCGCAAAAATACACTATTGGTTTCACTTAGTTCATCAATAAGCCCTAAATTTTATCAATGGAATGAAGGAATTCCATTACAATGCATTAGCATATTATAAATGTTTTGGAAAGTCATTTGATAACCCATATTTTACGCATTTACTCTCATAAAAAAGTAGGACATTATGTCAAGGTAGACTATGTGTTATCACTTGAAATCTTTGGATGAAAACAAGCAAACAAAGCTTTTATCAGCATAGACAGGTCAGGTTATTGTTTCAAAACAAAGTGTGATTGATTTCAGAAGGCTATTTTTGTACATGGAACAAAAAGTATCAGTAATTACGAAATGATGTCATTGAGAAATAAAATATTGCAAAATTTCCTATATATTAATGATATGCTCCCATTATTATTACCGCTTAGTAACTAATAAGGAAAAAAATAAAAATAGAAGTTGTGAATGAAAACACGAGCATTATATTCTATATTCTATTGTCACCATTGAATAAAAGTGAAAGTTTTTAAGAGAGATTCAGAGAACCACATATATAAATTTTGCACTGCTGACAATGACAATGTCAAAATCCACCTTATTAAGCGTCAAGACAAAACACTTTTCAATTTGTCTTCCTAAGAACATACATGTACATATTGTATTGACAAGTGTAGAAGGCACCTGGAACTTTTTCACTACTGACTGAATGTGCCATGCCTTGTACAGCTATGTCACTCATGATATCAGCACACCCTTTAAATCCGCTTTCACAAGACATTTGTCAATATAAACCAAGCATATACGCCTCACAAGCTGCAGTATCATCATCCACAGCTGCACATGTCCACGTCTCCTTGAGTAGGCAAAAAAGATCCTTGTGGGGGAAACCAATGATAGTAATGCTATAAATAAAGACATTATTACAACGCTGAGAAATGTTTGATGAAGTGTGCAACGAGGACATCTACACATTTAGCATCTCTCAAGACACACAAAAAATATATATTCCTTCATGCAGTAGAAAAACAGACCGTGCAGTGATTTTCTAGTTGATTGCATTTAGGCACCTATTCAATGTAACTCTGATTCTTTTTTCTAGTTCTCCTGCTTTGAAAAAAAACAATCCACTTTTTTTCTTTTTGTAAGCCTGTAAAGAAAGTCCTTGTAAGTTGTAAGTATAGAAGGATGCGACAGGGGAAGCTGAAAAGTCAAAACGGCACAATTTTCTTCAACCAGATACTACTGCGAACAAAGCCGGAGCAACAAATATAAAAATGATTATGATGACAAGAAATACCGTCATGATTCAGTTGTAAAGCGACAGTGGGAGGGAGGAGAAACAGACAGGAACGAGAAGCGTACACATTATGGACAGAAGATAGCAAAAGAGAAAGTTTTAGTAACAACGGTACATACAGCACAGTTGAATTGCCCGTATTATGCAGTGAGTGCCTTGTTTCTTTTACATTGTATTCAGAAAAGTACCTTGATTTGATATGAAATATGTAATCTAAATTCGAATGAAAAGTTCAGTAGACGATTTTATTGCTCTGTGGGAAAGGTATTTCTCTTTCAATTGGATTTACCAATGTTTTCAATGCAGTATATTGTATGATATACGAAAAGTTTGTAGGTAGCATACAAAATACATAGAAATTCAGAAGAAAACGTCATCATATAAGAAGTTACAACAAGGAAAAAAATAAATTTATTTTGTGTTTGCATTCAATTTTTTTACCAAGTTGTACCCCAAGATTTGATTCGGCATTGAAAAAAGTATTGTACTGTGGCATGGCAAAACTAGTAGGAGAATGTAGAGCATATGCATATGACTTTTGGATTGACAAAATAAGAATAGTATACTTTTTTTCATTTGACGTGTCTTTTTTTTCTGACCGAAAGGTAATCTGGAATGAATGTGTAATTTTTTGTGTAATGATTCCCAGCTTCGTTTAAACCGGTATTTCACCCTGCGAGAAAATAGAAGAAATCGGATACGTAGGTAAAATGTCTTTGTTCACCCTACGAGTTTTACGCATTTGACGTGACTTGGATTGCATTTCTACTTAATAGCAAAGAAAGAGACGACGGTTTAGAATTGAAATGCTGACCTTATCATGTTCCAAGCACAAAGAGTAAAAGCGAGATCCAGTGTCAGCGTTATATATTTCAGTAGATTAAATGATGCCAAGATGCCATGTAGCTAGAGTTAAAATTTCACTTGCAAAAGCAAGTCGAGTAAAAGTTTTTCTTTGATGAAATTCAAGTGAACGTTATGGTAAAGTATGGTGGTGGTGGTGACGACAATGTTGGTAGCGGTGGTACTTGTTTCTGTGTTTTGCGGTGAAGTGGATGGCATGAAACCTACGAAGGCGCTTTCAGTCGTGACACTGCTAACCGTAACTTTTTCATCAAAGAAACTATGACTATGCATCAATGACTAAAGTCTTAAAGCATCGATATTGTCGTGCGGGGGACTTTTTTCGTATCGGAAAGTCACGAGAAAAAATAAATAAATACTTTCTCGTTCCCTTAATCATATATACATATGCCTATGCACATGACAAAATGTAACAGTAAAACCATATCAAAGAAACCCTTTTTGATTAGCGACCTTTTCACACGTTGTCCTAGTTCACGCCACGTACACTCTCGATAAAGAAGGCAGTTTTGCGGTGAAGTGGATGGCATGAAACCTACGAAGGCGCTTTCAGTCGTGACACTGCTAACCGTAACTTTTTCATCAAAGAAACTATGACTATGCATCAATGACTAAAGTCTTAAAACATCGATATTGTCGTGCAGGGGACTTTTTTCGTATCGGAAAGTCAACGTAAATATATCACGAGAAAAAATAAATACATAAATACTTTCTCGTTCCCTTAATCATATATACATATGCCTATGCACATGACAAAATGTAACAGTAAAACCATATCAAAGAAAACCTTTTTGATTAGCGACCTTTTCACACGTTGTCCTAGTTCACGCCACGTACACTCTCGATAAAGAAGGCAGAAATTAGTTTTTGCAGTACTTTGAGAAGAAGGTGCCGCTGCTGATGCCGCGCACGACAGGAGTAGCAGCTGCATAATAGGTTTCGTGCACAAGGACAACTCACTTAATGCTAACAAGTGTAACGTGTAAATAAAATATCAGCAGATCAGCAGCGACACTGAATCTCATCTACCCTGATTTCGTTTTGAGATTGGGAAAATGTAAAAAAACCCACATCTGTACCTGTAATCTCGAGACCATCTGTATAACGGAGATGACGCAACTCTTTCATTCCGGTGGTAACCCTATACTGATTCAGTTAATAATATATCTTAAGCAGTGAAAAAAGTTTTCAATAGGATGGTCAATGAATACATAACGTATTATCATACATTATTTAGTTTATTGTCTGGTGAGTATTACGTAAGTCCTGATGATAGAAACCTTTTAAACTTGAGAAAAAAAGTAATACATGTACAATGCTCAAAGTATTGGGGATTAGAAAGATGATGTGATGATGAGAGACCGTTACCATTTGGAGCGATCATGCTGTGGTGCTTTTACTTGAAATACTGGTGAAGTGAAATGAACCAAAAATTTACAGACAAGCATATATATAGAATAGTGATGAGAGATGAGATTATGCCATGCATTGTAATCAGTGATCTATGGCAAAAACCAAAAGTCAAATATTTAAACACCATACACATCTTATCTGATATGCCTAGTATTCAATTAGTTCAACTTAATTGCTAGCCCCCTCTTCATTTCTCGCATTTTCATGTCTCTTCAATAATTTTTTTAAGCTCCCAGATGAAGCTTGCGTCTATGTTTGCAGTACGTATAATCCGTTCTAGTATTGTGATAATATATTCATGAAGTCATGATGAGAAAATGAAAAAGAAAAAAAAGGCATAGAGAAAGCAGCTTACCGAGAATAGTGGTAGGGTTGGGGTGATCAACATACTATCTCATCCCACTCACTGTGGTTTTCCAACTTTTGTCTTTATATACAACGTAGCTGTATTAATCTACCTCACCGAGTGTGTCTCGACCATTTGTATGAAAATCGGTGTAAAGTAAAGCAGCGGCGTGTGGCGGATCACAATGCTGCTGCTGATGTTGAATGAATGAAACTTTGGTAGCAGATTGTCAAAATGTTTTTGACGGTATATAGAATGCGCTTACATCTTGTAAAACCTTTTGTTTGTTAAAACAAAAGCAGTTCAAACGGCAGTTTAAATTTTTTTTAAATAGAACTTTGTAGAAAGAACCTTTCAAATTATGTAGTATGTATTGTTGATATTAACTGCTTAACTAAAAATTATATTATAAAATGTACGAGCGAGCACCACTAAAAAAATGAAAGTTCTTTTCAACTGCTGGTTTCTTTTCACAGTTTTTCTAATCTTTCATAATGTGTTTCGTGTCGCACCGAAATTTATCACAGAAAAACCCATGTCACACACAAGAAAAAAGCGTGTGTACTGTCTATTTTCTCATTCATTAAATCAACTCAAATTTCACCAGATTCAATTCGCTTTCTACCATATCTTTTGAAATAAAAGATCTAGATGACAAGTTGAATGTATTACGTTGCAAAGACGTTTCATAAACAGACACTGCGATAAATTTCTGCCGTTTTCACGTGAATTCTACACCGTCATTTTTTTACCAACAACACCAAGTTTATTTTTTAAACAGTAACTTTATTTTTCATGGCAGCAATAAGAAGAAAACCGCTGTGGTTTATTTTTATCACTGCCGCCGCTAGAAAAAAAGCCAGGAGAATTACAAGCAAACACAGTCCAAGAGTTTATTTTTTTTGCGCAAAAGCTAAAAGGTAGCAATGATGATTGTTGCCTGTGAAAAATGTAAAAATGTTATTTACACAACAAAGACAGACACTGAGGAGAAAAAAAGAGGTAAGAAAACTGTTGTATTTTTTTGTTCTCTGACAAACCGATGCTTTTGTCTACTCTGTATGTGCTGCTGACTCTGATCCCGTTTTGTTGTTGTTGATAGCTTAGCCTCAGTAGTAGTAGTAGTCCTCTTTGTTTCTGCCTGCAGCAGCTTTGTTCACTCACATTTGGTAAGATGAACAAAGTGAAGCTGCAAAAAGATTCAGTGAATGAGAGTGAGAGAGAGCGAGAGAAAACAAATAATGAGTCTCCTTTCACCACAGAATCGCGTTTCAGAATGAAAGCCGAGCTGGCTGAGCTCAGGGATGAAAGGCGTTGGGAGAAAGACGAACGTACCTAAGTTACTACAGTCGTTACATTACATTTCGTAGTCGTCGTACTCACTCAAGTAGGCATTGCATTGTGAATGTGAACCTACCACTTGGTAGCAGCAGCAGCAGCAGCGCAAAGATATACAACAACAATGTTTACAATGCCATGGTCTTTTGGTTGTCCGTCTGTAAATGGGTGAATGAAGAAGTTTTCTTACTGCCTGTATATATTTCTCCTTTGCTACATACTCTCTATTTTTGCCACTTTTGCATTCACTGCCGCAGCAGCAGAACGGTGACAACCTGCAAGAACTACTACTGAAAAAAAGAGAAAATATATATATTTTAGTATACAATTTTTTGGTTTGTCTACTTGACTTGACTAAGCTTTACCGTTTGTTATTTTTATATACTACCATCTTACTGTCATTTTTAGGTATATTGTACTCGTTTTTTCCTTCCCCATTGGCATTTTACGTTTCTTTAAGATATTCAAGTTTGTATAACGACTTTGGCAAGTTTTGCATTGTAGCTTATTTGTTGAGATTGTGTAATTCAATGATAGCTCAAAGCATGGCGCAGTGCTTGAGTTTGATACAGGAAAAAGATGAATGCAAATCTGAGGAGAAAATATGAGTAGGCACCTAACTACACTTGTATCAGTAGTAGAGCGAGATGTTGATGCGATCATTTATATACATGGGGCTGCACAAAAAGTGTGAAAGTTAAGTGATGCTATCATATCAGAATCTATGCTTGTGGCTCACATAATCGGGAAGAAGGTCAGGAGGACGAATTTAAATTCCTTCCTTTTCCTCCAATGATGATGATCACTAAAAATGTCCACATTTCTGTCCCTATATATTCTCCTGGTCCACCTGACGTCCTTGTCGACGAAAAGGATAAGCCTTCACTTATTGATACAGTGTACAAAGTAAAGTGACAGCGAATAAGAACCCTTTGGAAAATGCATCCTTTTAAAGCTCCATTTCCTATTCTGGTCGCGCATCCGTTGACAAAAGCAATAGCAGAACAGCTCAACCAGCAAGAGAAACATGGAAGGTTTGAAGCAAATGGACAGGTGAAGGGCTGGATCAACAAAAGGTTAAAATGGGTAAAAGGTGAGCTGCTTACAAATATGTATAAATCGTTTTGTACTTCAGCAGAAAAAAAGCTTTGCCTTCTAATTTCTGTTATTTCCTTACATACACACACAGACACAAGCACTTTTAGCTCTCTTCCTTTTTCGGAGAGTGAAAAGGAAGTGGAAGTAGTATTACAAAACATAAAAAATGTAGTAGAAAAAAGAGGTACTTGTGTACAAAGTGCTTGCATGTGCACCTTTTTCCTGTTCACAAGTTGATGACAATAAACCTTTTATGTTTGCCATGCATGCAAAGTCATCATGATGAGCTTTGCAAAGGAAATGCGAATCCTGCCCTGTTGTTATTTCTCTTTTTTATGTGAATGTGTGATATTGTTTCCCGGTCAAGACAAGCAAGGCTATTGAGATTATACTTTCTTTCTAGTTTTCAAATAAATAATCTTCATACTTATACAGAATAATATGTACATATGTATGCATGTATATATGCAAGTACGTGTATATTTCACATACATATATGCCATACATATTAAATTAAATGTTGTTTATTTTCTTTTCATACAAAGACAGATTCGTTAGTTTGTACAGTGTGACAGTCAAACTGTTTGAATGAAATTGAAGTTGGATCGTAAAGAATAATCGATTTTCTAAAAGAAAATCAAATCATTCCGAAGAATTCCGTGTATATACACCTATGCTGGTGACCTACACAAGTTTCCCAAAAAAATAAACATTTTACTTTATTAAGGGTCAGTGATTCTTATGTTTCTTATAATATGTAAAACTAGCAGTACAAATTTCTTTTTGTTTTTGTTTTAAAATGCTACTTGAATGTAAAAGAGTTGACGAAAATTTGTTTCTACACACCAAACTACAAAACTTTTTACTCAAAAAGGCTATGATAATGGAGTTGGGGTAAAACTGGAAAGGATGTACATACAACATATATGTAGTTTTTTTTAACGTAATGCTACTACACTGGTGGAAGGGAATAATCATCATGATAAAAAGAGCGAGTGTGATCGTTTGTTTGTAGTTATCTCATTGTATAATGGCGGACGTAAAAAGGCAATGGTAATAACAACAAAACAACTTAATGTAGTAATCTTCGAGATCTCATCCGCGCAATGACAGAGAAACAAAATTTTCCGCCGCTATAACTGCCACCACCACCACCACCACTTTTCCCTTTATATATTTTTTGTCTTGCCACAAACGAGAAAATATCATATCATCCTTCTAGCCAGAGTCATCAAACAAACCAAGCCACTGCAATTTTCCCTTTAGTTTGTATAAAAAATGGCGAAAATATTCCTAGTTCTTCTTCTATATACCTAAGCAGTAAGTGTGTGTGTGTGTGTGTGTGAAGCCAGCCAAATAGAGAGCTTTTCAAAGAACACTGTTAGTAGACTAAACTCAACAACGGAAGCTATATGATTATTTTTCTCCATCTCTATTCAGCAAATAAACCGACCTAATAAGCACAACATCAACAACAGTTCAAACTAACTTTTGTAAACACAAGCATTCGTTCTTTTTTAGTCTGTTCTTCGTCTCGTCTTCTTTGAGATGTTCAGTATTTAAATAATAACAATTAGGCAAGGAAGCATGCATGAAAGCAAAAACGTAAATTTGAATAGGAAGCTTCTCCACTGAATATGCTATACAGAGCATGCATAGAAATTGAGCTTTTTTGGAGAGACCCAAATAGTCAAAATGTGTCATGCTGTTTGTTGAGTTGAGTTGCTGTGTATTTTTTGCTGAATGCTGTTGTTATGCATAGCCATTTAATGTTCTACTTCTTCTTTCTCCGCTGAAAGGCTAAAGAGAGGCGCACACATTGACATGTACAAAGTTTCCGTAGTCTTAAGTTACGTTTCTCAGAAGAGGATGGCGAAGGAATGCATTAGTTGAAATAGGAGACGAAGAAGAAGAAGGGAACTACACAACATAACAACATTTATCCATCTAACGTAGCATTGAGCAATAACTTGGTCGTGAAATACCTCTTCTTTTATGAAACTAAATGGCAAGGAAGGAAGAATAATATGATGGGAGAAAGAGACAGAAAGCAGCTACTTTTAATGTGTACATACTTTTTGGTGAGTGAAATAAAGTATCTGGTTGTGAAGCAGGAGGGTTGCCTGCATAATACATACATAATAATAATAATAATAAATACATGGCTGGCAAAGAAAGAAAGAAAGTGCCATTTTGTGCATTACATAAAAACGTACAGAAACACATTATTATTATACCCCATAAGGACAACTGTATTCAGCTTGTGATTGACGTAAATACCGTAAATCCTATGAAAGTTTTCCATATTCTGAAGAGAGAAGAAAAACGTCGATGCACGCTTTACTTTACTTTTTAAGCTTTTCCTTTGCCAAGGAAAGAAAAGCAAGCTAACATGTCATTCATGGCAATCCCCATCTTTTATTGTTTGGATGTAGATGGTAAAAAATAAAGAGAAGGAAACGAGGGAAATCCGACCTCTGCCACGAAGAATGCAATAAATAGCTGAAATGTAATGCATCTTTTAAAATAATACGTTGCTATTATAATCATAAAGTAAGCAAACAAGCAGGAACGGATAAACATTTTTAATTTGGAGATTACCCACTGCTACTAGTACACATACTACATACTGCTACTGACTGAAAGTGATACGTTGTAGCTGTAGAAAGTGAATACATGCGTTACATATTATTATTATGTTATTATCAATGTACCGACCGACGACAGTCTTTATTACTTTGTTCATTTTAGTGCTTTTCTTCAGCTTGTTAAATAACTGTGCGCAATCATACTTGCCAAGATTGTCAATAATAATGGAAAATACGAGGTTACTTTTACTCTAATAATAATTCTTCATGGGTCAAACCAACTTTAGGATAGGATAATGAAAGTATATTTACCCATCTTAAATAATATTAACATGACTGGGCAAGCTAGATGTGAACAAGTGGCGAAATCACTTGTTTGCACGACGCGGGTATTTCTGTAGTTTTAATTTACTTTCCATCCGAACATTCTGAATATTATTAGAATAATGGACAATATCTGAGTACACTTGATGCTATCAGAGCGTATTTGAGTATATGTATTTCCATGCATGGGAAGGTTGTTTCCTCAGGGGACACCAAACCATAAATTTCCTCATTATCATTAAACAAAACATAATGAAGGGAAATCTTCCCACAAAGTTTCTGTACCGGACTACTCATAATATAATCGCAAGATAATCCTAGTTCGGATTGGCGGACGGACATGACGAAATCAATAAATAGCTCATTGCTTTCACTACATAATAACCAAGATAGATAATTCAGTAGTAGTAGTACGCAATAACAATAATAATGATGTTTAATGTCGATGGGAGGGTGAAACCCTGACAGTTGGAACCACCTAACATAAACTCAAAGGCAAACAATTTTTTTGTCGACGATGTAGGACACTACCTTCATTATAAAGGAGAAACTATAAGCCACTGACTTTCTTTGTTTTGCAAGAATCTGTCATTAGATTGTCTCTAACGAAGCATATACTCGATTCAATAATAAAAGATAACTTATCAAAATTGATTTTATGCATTCGGATTGGGATTACCATTTATTACGATTGTGCTAAATTAGCTTACCTAATTTTCACTTTTCTCTGTAATAATAATGTTAGGTCAGACACATACATATTGCGTGTATTATAATTACAAATGGAAAATACACAGTTGTAGCGTTCACTTTACTGCTCTCATACATCTTAGCAGACATTAAACATAATTTTATTGTACAAGAGGAATAAAAATCTTCATGCAAAATGCAAACTTCCAGCTAAAATGCTATCAAGGGAGTAGGCGTGCAAAAAACGTAAACAGAATATTGAATGCCAGCCAAACAAAGAGAACTAAATCAACATGAAGCTAGCTCATGTATTTCTTGTGTGGTTGGTTGGTAGTTTATAATGTAGTCTAGTCTCGCTCGTCAGTAGGCAAATTGCTTTCGCGACTTTTTAGTTAACTTGTACCTCACTGTTTTCTCAGCTTTTCCCTGGCGTGGAACGTCTCTTCTTTACTAACTCACATTATATTATATTATTATAGTATATACATGCCTACGAGGGAGCAGGTTGTGTTTAGCATCTGGCACGAGCTTTTTTGCCTTGGTTGATAAAAAATGTAGAGTTTCCTACATTGACAACAGAATCTTTACTAGCTATCCCGGCAAGGCATGCTAACAGCTATTGCAACTTTTATTATTATGTAGATTTGCTTTGTCGAAGGACTTGGGGAAAGTTGTATAAACAAAAATGAATGAAGTAAATATTGGTAGAGAACGCATTGGCTAACATTTGTTTCAACTTGCCTGTACACACCACATTAGTAAATTAATCTGTTCTTTTATCAGGTCATTAAGGTAATTGTATTGCCACAAAATGTTATGCGACAAGAGTAATCGTTAGCAAATTTCATTATTGTCAAACAATATCGTTATTGTTTCTCTGATGAGGAAATTACTTTGACTGGATGAGTCCCACAGGAGTAAAACTGCCATATTTTTATAGTTCAGTACGCAAGATAAAACAAACAATGCTTGGTATTTTAGGCGAGTGAAAAGAGAAAGCGTATCCTTGTAGTAGTTTTACAACATCTTGTATGAATGTTGCAAGGAAAACAATAACACAGGACTTGAATATTTTTTTTATGTATGTATGATGTTTTATGTACTTTACTGTAAACAATATGCATTTTAATATAAAAGATGCTAATAATTTCAGATTGCAAGATATTGTACTATTGATAGAACGTTGTTTAATTTTGTTATACACTAAATATATTTTTCTGCTTTATATTTTTTGTTTATTTGAAAAAAGTATCGAAGCGTCTTTGGAAAAATAGAGAGTTGTCCCTATTCTGGAGAAATTTTATTTTTAAAAATGGAAGGAAGCTTTTCGTTTTACTTCAGTGCAATTAGTATGTCTTCTTCGGAAACTGTATCGCCTTCTTTCACAAGAACTTCGCCTACCACTCCGTCAGCACCAATAACCAGCTTATTCTGCATTTTCATCGCCTCTGTCATAAAGCAATATACAAAATCATTTGCATCAATAAACGAGCAAAAAAGTTTGGAAAGTGTCATAAAGTAACTATCATTCATCACACTTATATTACTGCAGCAAATTTATAGATAAATGTATGCATCCAAGTATGAACATATACAATGTACGTACCGATTACACAAACTTCTTGACCTTTAAAAACCTTGTCACCAACTTTCACTGATACTCCTTTTACGACCCCTGGCATGGGACTTGTAAGCTCCTTAGCGGTATCACTCTATCACAATATCAACACGAACAACGTAATATTATTACAATTATTATTTAAAGTAGTTGAATGGATGCGCAATAAATATTAATGAGCTTTATTGATACTGTTTGATAATGATCTATTTGGAAAGTTACCGATTTTGGAGGTGGCATAATGTCTAGTAGCTTTTGAGTTTGTTGTGAAAGCAATTTTAAGTCGTACGAGGATCCTTGGAATCCTATTTTCCACACGGGTCCATTTCCTCGTCCGTGTATTTGCAGCGTAAGCTCTTCACCGTCAACATTCAACGTAACAACTGGTTTTGTCAGGTCCCAGTTTTTAAGTATTACCTCCCGACCTTCAACATTCACCTAAAGAAAGCAAACACATATTCACAACATTGCTTGTTAAAGAGTTTAATTTAAAGTTTTGTTGGGAGGATTAAAATCGACTTTCATCTTTCGTAAAAGTTTTTGCAGATTAATATGTAATGTTGGAAGCTGTTCAATGAAAGCAACTCTATCTTGCCTTGAAGTTTGCTTCTTCTTTGCGAATATTGAGAGTTGTTGCAGTTTCCCCATGCGATACCACGAAATCCCAACAGTCTGACTTTTGGTGGAGCCGTAGACATCTTCTGGCTTCCAGAATTCCTGCTACTGCCTGCAGTATTTCCATGTGTGCTTTTGACAGCTTAGGCAGGCAGAATCCATCAGGGTATACTCGTGGGAGGTAATTAGTGTCAGTATCGCCGCTGACATATGATTTCTAATTTGTGGATTCAAAAACCAAGCATTTGGTTTCATCAATTAAGGAATATTACACAGGATGCTAATTATGTGACCTCGACAAGCTAAAAGGTGTCATTATTTACCTCACTCAAAATGTCTCGCAAAAGTGGTATGTTGTGTGATACGCCTTGTATGACGTAAGAGTCTAGTGCGTTCTTTCCTCTTTTAATTGCTTCGTTTCTGTTTGCTCCATACGTAACCAACTTGCAGATCATTGGATCGTAATAGACAGAAATTTCTGAACCCTCTCTAACACCAGAGTCGCAACGGATTCCAGTTCCTGATGGCTCTTCATACCTAACAAGTTTCAAAACTATTGTTAGTAATAGTAGCATAAAATATGGAGTGTTACTGCGGTGCTTATCTTACTTGTAAAGACGTCCTGTGGACGGGGTTCCAAAATTTCTCGTTGGGTCTTCAGCATATACTCGCATTTCCAAAGCCCAACCATTGAGACATAAAATATGGCATGTTACTGCGGTGCTTATCTTACTTGTAAAGACGTCCTGTGGACGGGGTTCCAAAATTTCTCGTTGGGTCTTCAGCATATACTCGCATTTCCAAAGCCCAACCATTGAGAGGAATGTCAGGTTGCTTGAATTTTAGTGGGTGTCCATAAGCTACCCTAATCATTTCTTGTACTAAATCTACCCCTGTGATACATTCTGTAATGGGATGCTCTACTTGAAGACGTGTGTTCATTTCGAGAAAGTAAAAATTCTTTTGATTGTCCACTAGAAACTCTACCGTGCCTGCAGAAGTGTAACCAATTGCTTTAGCCAAGTCAAGGGCTTGGTTACCCATAGCCTGAAATGCAACAGTGTCGCATTTAGTTAATATTCGAAGGGAAAGCATGATTGGTTCTTTAATCAGTGCCGTTTTACCTTTCTCAATTCTGGATCAACAAATGGGCTCGGAGCCTCCTCTATAACCTTTTGATTTCTTCTTTGTATACTACATTCTCTTTCGTTAAGGTAAACCCCATTTCCATGTGCATCACACAAAAGCTGTATCTCAATATGTCTGGGGTTTACAACAAATTTTTCGATAAGAATTCTGTCGTCGCCGAAAGATGCTTTTGCTTCTGTTTTAGCCAATCTAAAACCTTCCACAGCTTCTTTGTCATTGTTAGCGATTCGCATTCCTTTCCCTCCGCCACCAGCAGATGCCTTAATCATGACTGGATATCCGATTGAATTTGATATTTCTAGACAGTGGTCTTCCCCGTTAATCTCACCGTCAAATCCAGGCACCTAGAAATTGCCATTTACATTGACATATTTTTCTTAACAAGTTCGTATTGCTAAAAACACAGACTTGCAGAAACGCTCACCGTATTAACTCCCGCTTTAATTGCAAGACGTTTGGATTCTAATTTGTCACCCATTCCATGAATAGCTTTTGCAGGTGGGCCCATAAATTTTACCTTCATTTCTTCCTAAAAAAACATTAATTGCATATGTACACATGTTGTGAAAGTTGAGAAAATGGTTGGAAAAGAGTCTTACGGACAAACTTATTATACCAGCTTTTTCACAAAACCGGCGTTTTCTGACAGAAACCCATATCCTGGGTGAACAGCTTCTGCTCCGGTGGTCTTGATGGCATTCAAAATTTTATCCATTACTAAATATGATTGAGCTGCCGGAGGATCACCAATACAGACAGCTTCATCGGCCATTTCTACATGCATCTACAAAAAGTTTTAGCAAGAGAAGTTAATGCTGTTTCTGGTGACTTTCATGAAAGAAAGCGAACGGACCAGCAGTTATCAGAAAAGTGAGCAATTACCGAGCGTGCATCCGCCGTGGAATAAACGGCTACTGTTTTAATACCCATCTTTTTAGCCGTGCGAATAACTCGAACAGCAATTTCTCCACGGTTTGCTATTAATATTTTCCCAAATGTTGGTTCAGAGGAATCAAAGGGATTTGTTGTGTAAATCGTATCTGACCATTGCGATAAAAGCCTGGCCGAATTTATTTTAAATGGAGTTATATTACAATGCCCCTTCACTAATCTGAAGGGACAACCCCTTGTCATTCTTAGCACGGATGTCATGATATAATGATAATGATGTAGCAGTAGAGAGCTTTCGGCACAAATTTATCACAGCCACTCAAAAACAATAGTACAATTTAACAGAGTGGAAATCCGTATTCAGTACATTCAAAAGATTAAGAGAGCTTTCATTTTTGTACATTTTCTCAGGACTCTACATAACACTTGTTAATTTGTCCACTGCACAGCAGTCTAGTTTTCAGTCTCCATCCAGAGAGTAATGTATACGTATTATGTAAAAATGTGCTTAATCAAGCAGACTTAAAAACAAGATCTGCGATTTCTGTGTATATTGTATATTAATGACCAGGTAGCACCATGAATGTAACGTGGTCAGAAATCAGAAAAGTATGCATGTATAACCATCTTATTATTGCATATGACAGCTCTGTTTCTAAACCTGTAAGCTGTCTGCATAGTCTGCATAACACGAGGAATTCTACAATTTTTCCAGGCATCACCGTCACCTGCTGCTCTGGATGGAGTGTAAAACATATCAAAGATTTCTGTGTTACGGTCACATGTGGGTAATTGTGAAGATACATTTAGCTACATGCAATGCTACATGAATGACCTTGGTAGGTATAATATATTATATAATGAATAATGGATAGTTAATATTTATTTTTTGCTACTACTACAAAAATGTCTTATGGCATTGTCTTATATGCTTTTAACTTATAGTTGGCAATATCAATACATCAGATTCTTTCAAATCTATGTATTAACGGTTGACCGGTACACATTCGATACTAAGAAATGTAATTAGAATTTTATTATGTAACTTTTATTCACTCCGTAAACAGGAGAATAGGAATGTATCATAATTGAATATAAGTCATTAGAGATAACTAGCCTACGAAATAAGATCTAATTTTCTAAAAATTATCATCATTTAGCAATAGGCATATACCTACTCTTCTAGTCACCGAGTTATTCATCTGCGGTTAGGCAACTTGCACCATAGCCAAGCAACGCTTGCGACGGCATAGATTGTATGGGGCATTGAGACGATAGAGTATATCATATCTTAGAGCATATCTATCCTACTATTGTGTGATTGAGACAATCTCTCAATACAACAATAACCAGCTGTTTGTTTATTTACTTTTTATTAGTGTACTATTGTTTTCCTAACAAGACATCAGATGTTTATTTTACAAAACTTTTATGGTGCATTTTAAACATTTATTAATGGCAACAACAAGTAGAAGACAACAACATTGTTTTCTTTTAATCTTTATTTATAATATTTAATTTTTATTGTAAACAAAACGAAGGACCATTATGACCAAATGGTAAATACTTAGATTGGTCATAGCTTATTATTATACAGTAAACTGGACTAGCATCTTTCCACTGAAAATTAATTATAGCAAATAAAAGTTTTGTTAACTGATAAACTAATACTTATTCAATATTTACTTTTAAGCGATACTTTACAATTAAAGCGAGCACCCTTTGAGAGATGTTTTAAGCTAAAAACGCCGTAATTGTCGTAACGCCATTACTGAAAGTTTTCCCAGTCAGAGTCAGAATCATCACTTGAGGTAGTATCGCCCTCATCCTGCACATTTATAATTATTTGATTTATATTGCCTCCAAATAAGTCCTCTTCGATAATACGATCACGTTGCCACATTTTGTCTTCATATTTTATAACGTGTTTGACACATTTCTCCCATAGATTCGGAGTAATCGTATCCAGAGCTTCATTTGTTAAATCAAGCATTTCCTTAATATTCTTACCGGTGTTTTTCTTGGCAACGTATCCCTTTACCTGAGACCATATTAACTCGATAGGATTGAACTCGCAATGCGCAACTGGTAACCATAATACTTTAACATCTTTTCCACAGGTCTCTGCTAGTTCTTCGACAATGAATTTAGTTTTGACGGGATTTTCCTTTGCAAGTTTTAGAAGTTCAGGTCTAGTGAGTTGATTAAAATTTGGGATGTCATTCGGAAGGGGAACATCCATAGCTTGTAACCATTCTATCAATTTAGCTTTTCTCCATGTTGTTGTTGGATTAATTGTGCTTTCTACCTGAAATGTGTATTAATTGTAATTCGGTAGTTTCATTTAAAAATAATCAGAAGTAAACGTTCAGTAAGTGTTTAGTTACCCTTTTTCGATGATAAGGAGCTTGATCGAGGACCAAAACAGACATGTCTGGAACCAGCTGCAAAACTTTAAGAAACCAATTTCTGTATCTATCGAAATCCATTGTACCGTGATAATCTTTTGTGTCCTTCTTTGAGATGAAAACATCTTCACCACCTGTTAGAAATCCATCTGTACTACCAATATGATTAACAATGATTCTACCAGCAGCAGACTTGCCTAGAAAACCTCCTATGTGGTTTGTGGTGGTACAATAATACAGTTAATTAAAAGCATACAAAAAGTGCACAAGTAAGTATTGAATGATTAGCGAAATGCTTAGTAATGTCAATCGAGTCGAAACAAACGAAGACAAATTTGTATGTAAAATATATTGGATTCGGGGACAAGTTTAGGTCAAAATTATATATTGGATTCCGGGACAAGTTTAGGTCTGAATCATATAGTGGATTTGGGGCAAGTTTAAGTTACGAATATGAAACAATCGGGTACAAGTATAAATATGAAACACGTAATAGATTCGGGGATAAGTTTACATTAGGAATTTAAAAGAATCGGATACAAGCTTAGGTATGAAATGTATACTAGATTCGGGTATAAGTTACGAATATAAAAGAATCGGCAACAAGAAAAGGGAAGTAAACCGGGGACAATTCAAAACAGCATTAAAAAATCTGAAATCCAATGTGAGTTATAGACACATTAGTAATTTCTGAAGTAAGATTTACCCGTCCAGCCGTTCATATCACGAAGAACTGGGCCAGGAAAATTATTTTTAAAAAGCGAGTTGTATTCAGTGTCATTCAAAAATGTTTGCCAGCATCTGTTTCGAGTAAGATCCGGAGAAGTCCATGTCTCATCGCTATAAAAGATTGTATAATTTTCCTTTCTGTATTTTCTTATTTTTCGCAAGTAAGTCTCCCGCTGAACTTTGATGTCTCCTCTTTCTAGATACACTGGCTTTTTGTTAATTTTTCGATACTTCATTTTGCAGTGATGCTTCAACCATCTTTGCAGAGTTGACTCGCTGATAGGAGGAAAATTAATGTCTTCTTTACATTTTGCCAGTATCGTCCGGATATCTGGATATTGCTTGTTGGAATAGAATCCTTGGAGTACTCTCCGAATCATTGCTACCAAAAACTCGTCACACTGAAATTTGGAGCTGTTGGTCCGTTTTTCCAATGTAGTTGTTGGAGTACTGTTTTCTTTCTCCTCGGCATTACCAGGCTCACTATTTAGTATATTGTACACTGAACGTTTTGTAATTTGAAATAATTCACCGACAGTCTTTCCAATATGATTTAATTCACATAAGTCAATTATATTGTGTAGTTTCTCGTCTTTTAAAATTGTTTTAATGTTATCAAGATATTTATATACTCTAGAAACTTCTGTTTTAAACTGAGGATTACTACATTCTGATTTCCGTCTTTTTCTAGGAAATACATTAATTATCTTAACATTTTCTTGGTCTGACATACTGGAGTATTAACTACTATTTAAAATTAACAAAAATCTACACACTTTTAAAACAGATTTAACATAGTATAACCACAGATTAATTAGTTACAAGTTTTTATTTGTAATTAATGCTGATGGATGAATGATTACTCTAGAAGTACCTAAGACTGCATTTGTAGTGTTTACATTAAACATATGTTTATGTTTACTTTGTTCTCCCTCCAATTTTCTGGCGACGGGCAGCCAGCTTGCGTGCGATTTCTCGCAAGAAATCGCCAGATGAATAACTCCGTGAATAGCAGAGTACTTGTCTTGTATCTAGCTAAACTAGTTTTCATAAAGGCATAAGTGCGACGGCTAAGCATCATCGTGTTCATGTGGCATGGGCATTGTGAGATGATAATGATGCCGGTTTTGCTACTTTTCCTGTGAGTTTTGTGCTCTCGACATACAGCATACAGTACAGTTTGTAGCGGAACTCTACTGCTGCGCGTCTGTTTCTGCTGGCTAAAAATAAAAACAAACATATTATGTCAATGTATAAGCTTCTCTTGTTGATGGGGCCGTCAAAATTTAAAATTGCTGCATCTTCTTCTTTTCTGCAGAAACGGGTTTAAAGTGTTTTGTTTTTCTGGGATGTGGAAGATGTTCTGATTTTCTGATTCAGTTGTCGACAACGTAGTACATGGATGACCACTATCTACCTTCAAAATATGCAGTCAATGCAGTGAATGTTTTAGTTTTGAAGCGGATGCATGGCGTGTGAAAGCCAAATATTATTGAACTGCTGGGTGATTTGTGAAAAATGTGGTGATAGCAGTAAATAGATTGGAAAATAAATGTCAGATTTAAATAAACTGACAAAAATGTTAAACTGTTGACAGTTGATGGTTGATAATTTATCAATTTAATTTAGTGTTTACGGCAAAAAAAATTATCAGGATGATGTGCGGCGAGTAGTCAGTCATCATCAGTAATTGTGTTTGTAAGAAAACTTAATAGTTTGTAGTTGATACAGCAAATTACTTGCAATTGCAATATTAGTTTGCCGTCATCATGCAGGCTACACCTGTGGCAGCAACGCCTTCCAGTATATCTGCGCCGACACCTAATCCGTGTCAACCAGATACACATGACCATGTTCGCTCAGTGATGAAACAGTTTACCGTAAGATTATCAAAGTAGAATAATTATTAAATGCACGTTTAGTACTTTTAAAATTTGTACTGAGCAGTTACAAAATGTAATGCTATTTTTTTAGGAAATTCAAGGGATTCAGGCTGCTTTCAATGCATTTATTATTCATGATGATAATTACGCGGAGGAAGTTTTTAACGCACTTGAGACGAAGCTTCTCAAGGTGTTCAATGAAAGTACAAGTCCAGAGTCCAGTGAGCTTGCTGCTAAGCATATAATATCGATAACTGGACAACCCGCGCATACTGATGAAACAGTTGACATTTTGATGAAAATTTTGGAGAAATTAGTAGTTTCAGCAAACGTCAGCGCTAGGTATTTTTAAATATATAAGTACTTAAACAATTGAAAAATTGTAGTATCGTATCGAAAGTCTTCTAATTCCTCTTCTTTGTAAACATTACACTTTTTAGAATGATTTGTGAGGCTTTATTGGAAAGTGATAGGTTAACTATACGAAATTCAAAATTCTGGATCAACAGTTTTCTTTTAATTAAAAAAATTATTAATCGCGTGGACTATAAAGGTGTTCGAGAAATAATGAAGGTATTTACGGTTTACAACAGAAGAATGATCTAATACTGTAGTTAATCTTCAACAACTAGTATCATTATATAATTTTGGTTTTGTTTTAGACGTCTCTTGAAAAAGCTGCTTTATTCCCTGAGCGCATTCCACCTTCACAACTTCCTCAGCTGAATGCAGTTGTTCGTCTGCTTCAGCAAAAGACAGAGGCAGAGCTAAATACGAGTACATCTAATGATCCTCAACCTGGCCATGAAAATATATCTGCAGCAACATTGTGGTTGTGGCAGCATTTATCTACTCAGTTAATTTTCTTTGTTTTATTTCAACTGGCAAGTTTTCCACATATCGTCCACAGCATTCACAACAAGGTATGATGAGTTTAGAATAATTTATTTAACATGTAGTATTTTTATATAATAAAACTCTAGACTAACTATTTATTCCTTTTTGTAGCTATCTGAAGTCAAGTTGTTCAAAGGACGTGATTTTTTGATGTGGGTTCTTCTTCAGTTCATATCTGGAAGCATTCAGAAGAATTTGGTAAACCGATTTGCTATTTTCCCAATCAAGTCAGTGAAAGCTTTATTAATTTTTTTTTTGTTTGATATCAGCTCGGCGATTTTTTGCCTGTGTTACGATTGTACGATTTACTGTATCAAGAGAAAGATCCTCTCCCTGTTCCGGACGTTAACAAACCATCGTGTGTATCACAAATGGCAGCTACATGTATTTGGATTCATATTTTGAAGAAAGCACAAAGTGAAAATCAGTTTCTCTGTCGACCTCTGCCAACCGCTTTAAAAAAGCATTATGAATATCTTCAAAGTATTGCAATTCAGAGTAGTTCACACCCATCTCTGAATGTAAGTGACTTCAGGGTAGCACTGCTGGCTAATGCCTTTTCCACCAATTCAGAATTATTTTCAAGGTATTAGATTTAACGATTAACTTGTGTACAGTAGATTTTTGTGGTTTAAACAATGTATTCAACTATTATATAAAATTTATAGACCGATGGGGGCTTTGGTTGAAGCCATGCATGGAAACTCATCGAACAGCGTGACGTCTCAAACGCAAGTGGCACCATTATCTGTCCAAATATTGGATTCTTTGACCGTGCATACAAAGATGAGCTTGATTCACAATATTGTAACTCACATCATGAAGACATCCACTTCAAAAACGTCGAGTCATACTTTAAATTCAGCATTGGTCGAAACGTATGCGCGGCTACTGGTGTATATGGAGATTGAATCGCTGGGAATCAAAGGATTCATGAGTTAGTAGCACCAATGGATTGTCAAATAGTTTAATTTGAGCTGTTTTTCATAGTTTAATATAATATTGTTTGTGTACAGCTCAATTACTTCCATCCGTCTTCAAGTCTCAAGCGTGGGGAATATTACACACACTGTTAGAAATGTTTTGCTACAGACTACATCATATCCAGCCACATTATCGTATGCA
>JAHZMT010004093.1:0-10560 GCA_027743785.1 Sinhomidia bicolor
TAAATTTAAAATTTGATTTATTATTCACGTCAGTAATTTAATCACCGCTGATCACAAAATCAGTCTAGTGTTGTGAATGAATTGTTGAATTGGAAGGGGATTTCAAAAAAAAAAAGCTTTTTACGAGTTTTCAAAAATCCATCTCTCTCTTTCTCTCTCTATCTCCACGCTTTTCCTGCAATGCCAGTTTGAAGCTCTACGGAAAAAGTAATGGAATCGACGAAGGCAGAAAGAGGATGACTTGAAAATGAGATTATCTTTTCTTAAGCACGTACGTATTTCCAGGCAGTAGTGAGTGCAGATAGATATATGGTGGTGGTGGTGGTGGTGGTAGCTAGTAGCTAGGTACAAAAACATATTGCATGCTACGGTGGTGTTGTATGCTTTAGGCATGTTCACAAGAGTCATGTAGTTAAATACGTTGAATATTTTCTTTTGGAAAATTTACTACGACTACTCCTGTTTCAACATGACTATATACATCGGTGTTTTTGTTGTTGATGCTGCTGCTGCTGTTGATGATGATGATGATGGTAGGAAGGAAGCACTCAAAGTGAAAAAGTTGCTAGATTACCAGTAGTAAATGGTTATGTCCTTATGTCGACGTAGTAAATAAGTTGTAAATAGTACAGGAAAAAATGGGATTGGAATTTGTTTGGGGGCACAAATCAGAACATTTCCTCTTCTATATACATACATACATACTACGCTCTTATTAGACTATTAAAATGTACATACATTCTTATACAACAACAGCAAAATTTTCAGAGAGAGAGAGAGAGAGAGATAAAGAGCTATGCTTACACTCTTTCAATCCTGTAAAAAGAGCAGGTAGAAACATAATATAAAAAAATACGCTCAAAAAATTGTGAGTGTTTATTACTATATTACACTTCTACTGCTACTACTACTACTTCTGTCATATAAAGATTTTTAACTCGCTTGTCACAGCAGCAGCAAACACCATACCACCAAGTCTCAAGTCACATTCATACGGCTGCTGCTGCTGCTCGCTTACACAAAACTGTACAATAATCCTCCGCCACCATCGTACCATACCACCACACCACCACCGCAGCTAACAACAAGCATCTCTTTAGAAGTAAAGTTTAAGAAAAAAGATGTTGATGATGATGATGATAATATAATAATATAAGATAATAATATGGTACGGTTTGATAGTAGTAAAGCAAGTTGTAGTAGTAATAGTAGTAGTAGTAAGCCTGAATACACGACTTTTCCCTTGAGCCAAAATACTTGGATTTTTTACTATATACCTATATACCTAGCCAGCGAGCAAGCAAGTAGTATCCACGATCCACTTATATTATACGACGACGTAATGGACTGAGGACGACGACGACGAGGAGAGAGAGAGAGAGAGGAAGAAGTTGAATGTTGGAATGAATGTATTTATTCCCAGGGGGATTTTTTTCGTTCATTCCGAAGTTCAAGACTCGAAATTCTCAATGGTATTATATGAGACCAAGTAAATAGGAGCAAGTATGTATGTATGTATGTATAAGTAGGCATTGTATAAAAACTATAAAAAAAACTCTACTACTACTAGATTGCATTATTATTATTATTATTATTATTGTACACATACACACACGGTTAACAAGACAAGGAACGGGGTATGGTTGAGTTGGCTGCTTATATAATAAAACAGAAGAACATGACCGAGTGATATGAATGCATTTATATATATAGGTACATATGTACTCTCTTGTGGACGTTTCATTGTGTACTACATGGCAGAAATGCACGCAAACTTGTTATACGGACGGAGAGAGAGAGAGGATTTTCCTTTTTTCCCTGTGTGTTGTGTACTTATATAATGCAAAATGGTAATTGAGTTGGGGTAAGTAAGTAGTAGTGGAAAAGCTAAGCAGAAAAGTGAATCGAATTTATTTATTGATCTCGCTCTGGTTTATACAGATTTGCTGTGTTATTATTATTATATCAGTTTAGTTCACTTAAAAAGTAAATGAATGAGCACAAGAGAATAATAGAACAATTAGAATTAAAATGTGAAGTACGTAAAAGTACATAGACATGTAGGCAGCTGGGATGGTGACGATGGTGGTGGTGGTGGTGATAAAAGGAAGAAATAAGGGGACGTATGTATAGTAAGTAGGTATATAAAAAATGAGTGCATGGTGACATTATGGCATTTCTGACATGACATAATCTCCGCTGACACTAGAGATGTATTAAGGAATATAAGTAGTCATATGCTTGTTTATTTGTTTGGAGAGGGGGGAAATTGTGTGCGGTGTTATTGAATTAAAGCCGTGTTAATCAAAACTCTGTGTACGTACAGACAGATATATGTATATATGCCCGTCATGTAACCTAACTGTAACTTGACTGATTTTTATGCAAAACTTGCAATAAATTATAATTATGCTAGTAAAGCACGCACTAATGTTTATAAATAGACACACAAATCCGAGTGTGTGCATTTCCAAAAAGTTCAAGGGTTATGCAAGTCAAGGAGTAGTAGTATTATGTAGTTGTTGTTGTAGAGAGGGTATTTTTTGGACATACATACATACGTACATATAAATAATATGTGACCTTTACCTCCCAAACAAACATGCTTAGTATGCTCATGCATGTACACAAAATGTGAGAATAAGTAAACACAATTTAGCTACTACTGGAAAAAAATAATATATATCTCAACAGTTTTTACGGTTCTGCATGGCTTGTTCATATTTTAACATTTAAATTCCTTTTTCTTCTCTCTTTGGGATACGGTGATATTTTTTGCTTTACTTTTTGAAGAAGAGAAAGAAAAGAAAATTATAAAGCAGATAGATATAGGAATAAGAAGATGGATTGAAAAGCTATCGCATAACTCTGAGGATTACTGTAAAATATGGTACAAAAGGAGTACAGAGACAGAGAAAAAGAATGTTGTGGATGTTCCATGCTTCTACCACCACCATCAGCATATTTTACAATTTCGTCGCATCACCATTTTTCTCTGTTTATGTACATGAGCAAAATACTCTGGAGACATATTTTTAAACTTTGGAATAACGAGTAGAGAGAGAGAGAGAGGTATGCATGCAAATGTATATGGTACAGATTGTGTCATTCTTCTTTTTTACAACAGCAGCGCATATTGTGTTTTTTTTTCTCTCTCTCTCTCACTCACTCACTTTCTTTACTTTTGTTATGAACTGTCAGCAGAAGTATATATTCAGTAGTAGTATAGAAGTAGCATAAAATAAAATATCCAGCCGTCAAGTCTAGTCTGCTGCTTGCCTGCCTGCCTGCATGGATGAAATGGAATACATTTAGCAACGCGTGCATTAAATTTAGAACAAGTGATAAAACCCGGTGTTGAGTTTCAAATATGCACATTTATTTTACGACTCATGTAAAATGTTAATATATGAGCTGACTAAAAAATTCACTTACTCTTTTACTCGCTCATTCAACAATGTTTTTTTTTCGTGAACAAGATTTATCATTCCAAGTCGATACGATTTTAGTTAAAACGTGTTAATGAATGAAGAAAAAAAAAATGTTCATTTGATTTTTTTTAGATTGGGCATAAAAAGCTATCCTGAGAGAGAGAGAGAGAGAGAGAAGTCTTGAGTCTTATTGGAATCCAACGGACGTGCTAATGGTGCCATGTTTCGTCTTTGGTATCCCTGAATCTCACACACACACACTCACACTCAACTTTTCGCATTACACGAATCGTTGCAACAAAATAATATATCCATACAGAACAGACAGACAGACCAACAACATCCCTGTTGGCGCTATATGATATATGTAATTTGTAAAACAAGATTTCAACTTACATAGATTAATGACTTTAGGTTCAGTGCTAATAAATGACTTGTGCGTTTCTCATCATAAAAAACACAAAAAAAAATTATATCTGTATAATCTGAAAAGAGTAGAGAGATAAATATTGCAGTTTATGTACTTATGGACAAGCTTGTACATAATGATGATATGAGTTTTGTATGAAAAATCACACAAAAATAATGTACTTTCTTGAAAGTGGACAATGGTAAACATTATTATTATTATTACTACTGCTATTGTGCTAAAAATGACAAGTGACCTTTGGCTTCTAAGAAGGGAACAGAGAGAGAAAAAAATGATTGGTGTGGCTGTTTGGTGGTGATGAGCAACTGATGATGTGAATTTTCGCTTAATGGCTAATGAAGAAGCTCTGCGGTGGGCTTTAAAGCATGTTAAGTTAATGCGCTCCGTCGTCGTCGTCATCATCATCAGCAACAACAGCAGCAGCGGCGGTGGTGGTGGTACTGAACATTACTTACCAAAACCGCAGGTCGAGGTCTCGTAAAAAGTCATCATTTTCCCAGCAAGTGCATCACATTAGCACCAGCTGCCGCTCCATCGACATCATCGTCGTCATCGCCTGTACTGTACTACCTACACAACTGTAAGGTTGTAATCATCAGCTATTCGTCTGAACGCTTTGTTGTTGTACAACACGCGGTGGTGGTGGTGGTTGTAATATTACCAAACCGTGGAAGGAAGTGAGAAAATGTTTGAAGGATGATTCCTTTTTACTTAACATTCTTTTACACCTATCATCAATTATTACTTTGAGGAAAATTGTGACTTATTATTGCACAGACCTGAGAGTATAGTACCAGCAGCAGCGGCATCAGCAGCGGCAGTCGTCATTTTCCTCTCGAACGAACTTGAGTGTATTTTTTGTACTCATTATGCAACGCCGCCGAGTCTTTGGACGACTTTGATAGCAACACTGTATATATTTATAAGGACCTTTTCTACCACACATTATAATTGTACAACCGAAAAAGAAAACAAGAAAAAAAATGACGATAAGTTATTATTATTACGGTTGTTAGAATTTTCTTTGTACATATATATACACATACATATATACACTCTCTACAAATGTATGTATGTGTGTCTACTGCATGCACAAACATTTGATTGGACTTTTGTGACCACACAACAAAATAATAATAACAATAATAATAATACCTACCTATTGTAAAAATGCACAATGGAAAATGAGCAACAATCTACTTCTTCATCTTCTTCATCTCGTCTGATGTGGATGCTCCTTCACAAGATTCCTTTGAGTTCGAAGGGTAAGAAGAAATAATCATTTGTTAAAGATGTGCTTTTTCTCTTTTCTCTCTCAAATGTTTTAATGTTCAACATCATCATCATCATCCTCATTTCTGTTCCTGGGGCGTAGCACTTCATTTCCAACTTACACAGACACACACAACAACGATACGCAAGTATGCACCGATTATTGCGTTAGAGTGTGTGTGCAGTGCATGCGCTTCCTTCTCTGTACATATATACATATATTCAATATAAAATGTTTGTTGTACTTGTTTAGCTCATATTATATGGCTTTGACATAAATAACGCAGTTATTATGATGAGGTTGATAATGATGATCTGTATATCATCAAAAGAATAATATAGGAATGCGCGCATTAGTTAGTTAGTAGTAGTTACCTTTTCTCTGTTCAAATGAAATTTTCCCCTTTCAGTTGATAATGATGATCTGTATATCATCAAAAGAATAATATAGGAATGCGCGCATTAGTTAGTTAGTAGTAGTTACCTTTTCTCTGTTCAAATGAAATTTTCCCAACGCACACATACGATTATTACCATTCTCTCTATCTGTGTAGATATTATGTTATTCTTCCACCACCACAACAACAAATTTATGTTACACATTGTTCTGAGTAGTCGTGTATGAAGAAAGACGCACACGCATAATAATAATAATAATAATATTAATATTGTTTTGTACTCACCTCACTGGCAACTTTTCGCCTCCCGTGTAAAATGCCAAGCCAGTGAACATTAAAATCCATCAAAGAGTTGTTGTTGCACCAAAGAAATAAAAAGAATGTCGACAAGCACTATAAAAGGTAAAGTACAAAATGAAAACAGCAAAACTAGTATACAAAATGGTAGTAAAACAAAAACCGAGTCTTAAAAAACATCATCCTCTTCTTTTTTTTTCTTCTTCTGCTTCTTCTTCCTCATCTACTTACATTGTACATTATTTTATATATTTTTTTACAAGAAAAAAAAATTATTGAAGGAAGCTTACTTCTTTTATTTTTTAAATGAATCTTTTTTTTTCATGTATGTCTACGTTGAAACAACATAACATAACGCACATTTTATATATGTACCTACCTAGAGGTAATCTACCTACCAACATGAACTTCAACTTTACCCGTTCGTGCGGTAAATCGTGCAGTTTGTACTGTACAAGAGAGAGAGAGAGAGAGAGAAAGCAAATTGCTGATGATATCATTCTGTCAGATCTTTTAGAACAAGTTACATGCAATATATGCATAATACATACACACATGGATACCTGTACCTACCTGCCTGCCTACCTGCTAAGAAAAAAAATATGTATATTCTGTCTTACATAAGTCAGCTTGAAATGAAATATAATACAGAAAATGAATAATAATAATAATTTGTAAAAGCCATATAGTCTACCATGTACTACCTACTCATCTTCAGTGTGAGACTTGGTCATGCAAAGAAAGAGTTTTTAGGTACCTTCACCCTAGCATAGCATGCGTTGCTATCTAAAATATGCAATTTTTCATAACCGTGAAGACTCTTTGAGTAGAGAAGCAATTTTTGCCCCTGATTTTTTTTCCCTGTCCGAGCAAACAGTATATAGGCGTATGTAACAAGGGAAAATGTTCTATGATGTTTTGTGTCTGGGTAAAAAAAAATTCTTCCGCGACGCTGGTGCAATTTTAGATTTTATATAGAGTAATAATTTTTTTTTTTGCTAATTTTTTTTTGGCTTGCTCCCCTCTAACAATGACGGAAACGATTTTTTACGTTCCATAATTTGCTTACATTTATATATAATTTTTAATGCTGTTCATATCCACCATGGAGTTATTATTATTATTATTCATAAGAAGAAGAAAAAAATACAAAAAAGTAATTTTACTCTAGTTGAATGTTTAAAAGAAGAGAAAAAAATCGGGGAGTAGTCGTTTAAGAGAAATATGGTTTGGTAACAATAAACCAATTTCACGTGGAAGTTAACACCGCCATAACACCACGAGCAGCGTATAATCACCATAAATAAGTAAATAAAATACCTACCGACTAAAAAGTAACAAGAAGAGAAGAAGAAAAAAAATTCCTGTCTTAGCCGAGCCTCCATAATAATAATAATAATGTGAAAGTACAAAACGCAGATCAGCTACTAATTTAAATGTAAACATTATTTTGCTTTTATATGAAATGGAGTCGTATGCATATGAAAAAAAAATTATCATTTTATTTGTAAGAAGACTCCTGAGTATAACGTAGTAGTAGTAGTAGTAGTAATAGCATTATCAAAGATTGTATGAAAGCGTTTTGTTTTTTATTGCTTTCTTTGCATTATCAACATAATTTAATACCACTGTTTCGGCAGAACTACAAAAAGATACAAATAATATGATATTGTGCCTTTTGCCATAAATAAAATAGATAATGTAATAATAATAATAATAAATGATAAAACATGAAGAAAAAAAAACTTGCATACTATTATGTATATGTGTGCCGATGGGTGGTGGTGGTTTTGAAAGATGGATGTTCCGTGGAGCTGCCTCTCTCGCAAATATGTATGTATATAAAATGTGTCGACTGTATAGGTACGCTATGATAATACAAGTATTATTTCAAAAAGAGAAAAATGATTATGATATGATAATGTTGCTGCATGCATGCATGAAAAAAAAGTCTTGATTTTTAATGCTCAATTCTAAAAAATGAAATATGGTATGGAAGGAGGATGTGAGCTATTATTTCTTTAAAACAAAGAATACTCGTCATCTCGTTGCTCATGTACAATATATTACTATTATACTGTACGCTAGAAGCAGTATAGTAACCGGAGGCATTATATAGCTATTATTCCATTCCCATTAATGATAACAAAGCTATAAAGTAGTAGTAAATGGTAATAGCAGCAGCAGCAGTGTGTTGTTTTAGTTTTTTTTAAAAAAATACTGCTGGACAATGATAAGCGTACATGAGAACATTTTTTTTTCAAAAAAAGTTAAAGTGTTAGTATAGTTGTAATATTAGTCTAAATATAGGTATTTAATAGTAAAAATAGAAACTCTGATGTACATCAGCAGTAAATCGGGGAGTTGTGTGCTAAAAAGTGCTATATTCTTTCAGGTTTGGTAGTAAATATGACGATAAAAATTCAAACACTCAACCCAACCATATTTTTTTTACCTTCTTGTCTATCTCTATTTGATCGCAAAACATACTGAATAGCTTTCTGTTTTGCATAAAATTGCTGTTGTGTTTGTTGTGGTTGTGCTACTACCGAATGTTGAAAGGTTTTTACTACTTATATTTGTAGTAAAGGCGATAATCATGATACGGAAGGTATGTACAACTTGTTGTGTGTGTGTAAAAAAAAGTCAGAAAGGTAGCCAGTGATCATTATGCACTGCGTAGGCAGTTGTTGGCACACTAAAAAAAGCATTTCTGTTTCAACATTCATGGATGTAATAATGATGGAATAACTAGAAAGGTGGCTTTGCATTATTCGATGACCATTCATGCATCCGGACATTTTTTCACACAAACAAAACACACACACATACACATGCGAGCAAACAGAGTAAAAATAAATCTAGTATTATTATTTGTGGTGTTTATGAATTCATACTACTACTCGGAGATAATAATTCTAGTAGTAAAGCTGTAATGATCATCAGAAGTAGTGAGTGGTAGCAGTAGTAGTAGCCAACAAGCCATTGTCATTTTCCAGAAGAGAGCCTCCCTATAGGTATTTGTCTTTTTTTTGTGATGATGAGGAGGATGATGAATATGCATTAGCTATTGTTGATTACTACTGCAATAGGAGCACTCGCATTCACGATAATTCTTCCACTCATTTCTACTGCCTTTGTTATTTGGAGAGAGAAAAATGAATAGAGTTTATAGATGTGGTGTTTCCCCATGAAATTCATGGCATAATCATCATCATCATCATCCTCACCAGAGCTATAAGAAAAATGGATGGATTGTTTGTGAGGTGCTTGCTTGGTTTGGTTGGAAGTGGTAGGCAGACTGACATGAACAAGTAGCCAAGTATATATAATATAGCTTTGAGGGAAACTTGATGAGCGAATGGCTGACAAGTGACCAGTGAATGAGGTAGCAACAACAGAGCACAATGAAGTGCATTCATCGTTTTTACAGAGAGAAAAAGTACCAGTTTATTTTTTAAAATTATTTTTTTTATCCGTGTACTCACATGGATAATGCAAATAAATGTGACTGTCATTAGTATCAAAGTATTACATAGGTATACACGCTGTACACACACACTGCCATAAAATCAACCAAGCAAACAAAAGTTGTCTGTTAATTTCTGGGATCATTCCTCACTTGCAGCAATGCGGATTGATGCTGCTGCTGCTGCTGATGCTGGTGTGATGTAATGTAATGCAGAGTGCATATCAAGTAGCTCTGAAATTTTTTTTTTTAAACGTAGACATTACTGCTTTGGCTGGTATTAAATTGTGAGAAGTTAAAAGAGTTTTTTTTGTGTTGTTGTTGTGTGTGTGTGGGTGAAGAAGGGGTTATAAAATGATATGCATTGTGAAGTCATAAAATGAAATATTCAAGCAGTCTTTTTTTTCCTCTTCTGGTAAGTAAGCTAACTGACTAAAAAAGTCCCACTTCCGCTGGAACCACTTTTTTTCTTTCATTTTTTAGTAATTTCTTTTTTCACTCACGTATTCATTTGCTGGTTCACGAATGTATTAAAGAAAGGAAAAAGCTTCAGGTTTTGATATATAAACCTATTTCATTTCAGCTTTTTTTTGTGTAGGTGCATTTATTTACAACTCGTTTCTCAGAAATGTCTGCTGCAGACAATCAAAATGTTTGCGCTGAGAAAGATGTGATGTGAATTTGACTTGATTTTAACTTTTCGGTGGTTTCTTTTTTGCCTTCTGGTCACTTTACTATATTATCAAATGTACCTATGTATATCATAGTTCTTGTTGATGATGATGATAATGGTTATGAAAGAAAACCAAAGGAAATTACCAATATGATGTTCTGTGAATATAATATTTTTTTCATTTACTCATTGCTTTTTATATAAAAATATAGAATTTGTTTTAAAAACGATTTTATTTCAGTTTTCTAGTTAGTTACGCTGCTATAAAATTTGTACCAATAATTATTGTGTGCCCTAATGAGATCTCACACGGTTTTCATGATTACTATGCTCTGTATATACAATGCGCGCTCTACACACACCGATCTCCTTCTCCATGTTGGAAGCTTAAGTGAGTTGTAAAACGAATGTTCACGGAATAAAAAAATATATGCAACTGATTTCAACAGGACATCAAGTACTTATTAAGGCGTATGATATTTTCGTTTTAATATTCTGTACGGTCACTGAATTAATGAATTTGCATTTTATGTCTACAAATTATTAATTTCAGTGAAAATTTATATTGTACACGATAATTGCAATGTACA
>JAHZMT010004094.1:0-10833 GCA_027743785.1 Sinhomidia bicolor
TTCTATAAATGCATATTGCTATTACCTCAATATCTCAATATCATTCGTCTTTCTTTTCTTTAAGAAAAAAAATCCTTTTTAGTTTTTTTGATGATGGCAGACAATTAAGATACTGCTGAAGGGGTCGTTCTCTTTTACTTTGGTTCATGTGTGTGTGGTGTAGTAAAAAAAGTCCTTGGTCAAGACGGATTAAAAACTGGTGAAAGAGAACATTGGAGATAATAGTATTCACTGTTATTAAGTCGTGGATTGCATAAATACATAATAATAAGTACCGTAACCGTAGAGGTTCATGCAATGAGTTTGCTGGCCTGCTGAATGCTGACGGGTTATTGTCTATCATTTCCAGAGACTCACACTGCATACATACCTACATCAGTTATCATCATCATCATCGTCATTTCTCAGTTCAGTTGTAGTTTTGTTCACAAATAGTCAGTAGTCAGGACATGGATAATTATAGACATATCTTCAAAATACATTCTATATCAATGTTTCTTTTTATAACATTCAGACCTGATCCAGCAAGCAAACTCAATATATACATTCGGGTAATAATCCAATCGAAAAAAGGGAACACACATTGCCACAATCATTTCTTCTAATGATCCATAAACTATTATCATAATGCTTGGAATGACCAAATCTAATTTTCCAACCAAAACTAGCAACGCTACAAATACACAAACACACAATAATATTTATGTAGGTATATTTATTAGGGATAGAGATGTTTATAAATAGTAAAGTAAATTGTACGGTTATATTATTGCACATCATCTCATTTTTTACCCATTTGATTTTTTACAAAATAAACGGCAGTTTAATTTTCTATAAGACATATGCTGTTGCTGCTGCTATGAAATCTTTTGGGTCTTGCTTGAAAGCAGTAGGTACGTTTTGTTTGACGCTTGACGCGCATACATTATATATTATGTAAATTACAGTAGAGTAAGTAGTAGTAGAGTTGGCAGTAGTAATAAGCATGATCGTAAAAGGGCGAAAAAAGACACAAGTTGCAGCAGCGGCGGCGCAGCCGTTAATGTACTCACTCACTTCTACAGATTCTAGATTGGTGGTGGTGGTGGCAGCAGTAGGAGAGAGATCCTTTGTATGTAATATTCTAATGAAGGAAGATCATCATCTAGAAGATGAATATGTATATTTTTTTCCATGCACATCGTCTTTTTGACTAGAGAATGATGATCTTGGTGCATTGGGTGGTATGTTTGTCTAAGGAATATAACATTACGCGCATGGTCGCATCTTAAGCGACTTTTTATTGGCATCTCATCTTCATCATCATTACAATGGTCTAGTCTCTAGCAGCAAGCAATTCTCTTTTTTCTTTTATAACCAGTCTTCTTAACATCAAAGTATTACTTTCAGACGAGAATTCAAAAAAAAACTTGGACATATAACAAACCGACCAGCAGCCTTTTTATCTCCTTATGCAATATAAAAGGAGACAAACAATAAACTCAAGTACAGAAGCTAGAGTATTAGAGGCAATGGCAAAAACAATTTTAATACCAATCTTCTTTTTCAATACACCAAAAGTTATTTCTGCATCAATAACCATACTGGATACTTTTTTTCCTCTTGCGACTCTCAAACTTTTTTTTCTTTTTCTTCTCAACTTCTTCGCTCGCTCGCTTGTTCGACGAAACAACAACAACAACAGTTCAGTAACAAATCCTGTCTTGATGAGTCTTGACTTTCAGATGAAAGATCGAAAACAGTAGCTGGCAGGGGTCCGTGCATCCAGCGTATTATTGCATTTTCATGATTTAACATGAGATGCTTCTAACCAGTTTCTTCTTTGTAAAGTGAATTCTATACACACAAATTCTTATTGTTCTTAATATTTTTACACATATGATGATATACAAATGTACATATACAGACATCTTTTATACCTACGTAAATAATAAAAATTGCTATGTGGTTTTCTAGCTTAAAATTCTATACTACCTATACTACTACTCACCGATCTACCATATGAACGTGGTGAATTTAGATTTTGCTTGCCCGTTTACATTTTTTTCCTCTATCTTTTTTGCCTTTTCGCTTTCGTGACATGTGCAATGATCATCTCATCTCCAAAATGTTATATCTCCTGTTGCTATATAATACTGTTTTTCATTATTACAATCTTCAACCACACAGCTTTTACCCTTATTGAAGAAGGATTCCACAGTTGCAAGCAGATTGATACATGGATGATCTAACATTTGTAGAATTTCGCTTGATCCTGATTTCTTTGTAATATCTCCCTTTTGCTTTCAGTATCCATGTATTTATCATTGATGTTTTCACTTGATGTTTAAAAATGCAAGGACAATCAACAAAAACCAGTTTCCACCATTACTCTTTTTGCCAAGCAAAATACACACATGGACACATGCATGCAGATTTTAGGACGAAGAAGCAAAAAAAGGCTGGGATGATTTTAAAAATTTATATCATTCCTTTGCATTCATAAAAAATATCTTTCTTTCTTGCGTGGAATGTAAGTGTACAAAATGAGGTAACAAGTCATTTTTGTTTGGTATGACAGAGGTTTTAAAAAAAGATGACGTTTTCTATTCTTCACAGAATAGAATGAATAATAATTGCTAAAATGTAGTATGCCTGTCATTTTCATACATGCATAGGCATAGGCATACATATACATATATATTATATATATCTTCATACATTTGCATTTGTATGGGTATGTATTTTACAACCTTTTTTCTAAGTTTTCGTGTTTTTTTAATTTGTTAAAATAAAAATATTAAAAGGCAAAATCTGTTAAATAACTCAACTACTACATCAACTACCGCATGTAAAGTTAATTACATTTATTGCCATCCTTCGTTCCATCCTCCACCGCACAAATGAACCCGCAATTATTATAAAAAGAATCATCATAATATATAATTTCTGTTGCATGCAAAATCCATGTTTTGAATAAGAGTTGATAGGGTCATAAACCTGTGACACGAACAATATTTTTACGCCGTAAACAGAGAGAAAAATCGGTTCCTCTTTTCTGCATCTCTTTCGTCTTCATCCAATATAATTTTAAATCTTCGATAATATGAATTTTCTTCACACGATAATGTACTTTTTTTAAAAAGATGATCAACAAAACATATTATTTCTTTTTAAAATTGCAATGCACTTGACTGACGATGTTTTTTTCTATTTCTTCAGTGGCAAATGTCCGCTTCATGACCACTTTACCTTTGATTATTTTAATACAACTTTAGATATGTCTTTTGTTATGGGCAATGAACTTGCTGTACACGTTTTCTGGGGGATGATGGACAGTAATTATGTTATGTAAATTGAAAGTCTTTTTTCAGGTTTTTTGGGTAAAAAAGCTTCATTTTGGATTTGACACTTTAAGAATAGAGATGCAATATTATTCTTTGGCTGACAACGTATTTTGGTAAAAATGAAGAAGAGACCAAGCAAAAATATTATTTTCCCCTTCGAACTGCTAGTTAAATTTTTAAAAGATGAGTGGTTTATGACTCTCTTGAGTACAAGTACAAAGTTATAATAATAAGGAACCACGAAATACTACGGATTTCAAACTTTTCCAAATGTAAAACAAATGGTGTACAGACTCAAATTTCATCCTTGAAGAAATCTTGTGAACATTTTTGTGAACTCTGACACCACGTTAAGCTTACTGGTATTACGCAGAACAGACTAGGCCCCTGTACTAACCCTTTGTTACTGTTTGCTCTTTTTGGGATTATTTTAGGGCAGAAAAATATTATACATTGAAATGACTCAAGATGACGACTTATGTAAACAAAAAATATTTGCTTTGTGTTGTAACCAGCTTTCTCCTACTTCATTTGGTGAGCATGGTAGACAGAACCTTTGAAAAGAAGGCTTCATCTGGATTATCAGTTCGATTATCTTTGATTTTTTAATCAGTGGCTGCAATCTCAAGACTTTACCTCGAAATTGTGGGAATCATAAAATGTCTAGTAATGTCAGCTTTATTCTTCTAGAGATTCTATCGGACAATAAACCTTCTTTCTAGTCACGCCCCCACATAAATTTTATGTGAATTGGAGAAACCTTTTTACTGTGCACATTATAGAAAAAGTTCCATGATTTCATTGACAAGAATATCAAAAAAATCAATTGCCTATATGTTTTTTAACAAAAGGGTAAACGAGTAAACTGGCACCACGAACATTTTCTTGGGCAAAATAAACACAATTATGTACCATTATTTTAATTCAACGAAAGCACTTGCATTTTTTGCTGTGTAATCTGATCATGAACTCATGTTGAACATACACATAGAATCGATATTGACATAGAAGATATAGGTATTAGGTATATACAAAATTCGAATTTTTCCTAAACTTGAAAAGGCTTGAAAAGGGTCATATGATGCATACTTTCACCCATATAGTTTTATAGCACGCCCCTCGCAATGTCACGGTATTACTTTTTGAAATCCTCCAGGCCAAGACATTTGACAGTGTTTTTTGTCCTTTCATGAGATTTAAAAGTAGAACTAAAAGTGAAGAAAAGCTTAATGCTCTTCATCCAACCACCAACCCCTTATTATTTAGAATGCTCCAGTCTAGGAGATGATTATCAAAAATGCACCCCCGCTCACTCTGCACATGTCTCGTAACAGTATCATGTTTCCTTTAAAATTTTTGAAGCGATTATATTATGTTATATTAAAAATCAAACTAGTAGAGTTATTTAGTACATTTTTTTATTTTTGTATAAGGAGCTAACTATTCTTAATATTTTATTTGAACAAGTGAATATACAAGCAGACGGGGCATAATGCACATATACATTAGTAACCAACTGTTAAGTTAACTGAACGTTGTGCAATTACTTATATATTCTTTTCCAGTACAGCAAGTCAGTTGGGAAGTTATCTCCTACGCAGTTATAGTATAGTCACTATAATAGCCAATACCATAGCTGGAGATTAGGCGTGGTGAACACAAAAAAAATAAACAGGGGCAAAAAATGTGACTTACTTGACGATTTCTTTCTTGATGATGCGTATCGAAGAGAAGGTACAAGTTTGATGGACCAAATCCGTCGAATTCATTCCTGATCACGAACATTTCTTTTCTAAATGTTTTTCTAATATCTGTCATATTAGATTAATGTATGCGCTTGTTCCGCTCTCTTTTTACCTGCATGGGGTACGCTACACGAGTACTACCAACAACTTTGAATATATTATTACTATTCCGTGTACATGTATACTGTACAAATACAAACATGTAGAAAAACTATTACGTACACAAAACAACCTTAAAATGATAATCTGACTGACTTACGATTTGCTTGGTTTCGCCCATAATACGTTTGATCATCCATTACGAGCTCCCTGCGGTGTTCAATTTCCCTACACAAGAATAAAATAAGTTTGCGTATCTACCTAACCTAATCCCTTGAAAAATTCATTTTTTACGTTTACCGTACGTGTTCAAGAAAAGAAAATCATGGTGGCAGTGGTTGTTGTTGCGTTATATTGATATTGACCCAAGTATTACTCACTGATGTTTCTCTTATTGTGGTTTCTTAATAATCGTAAGATCTCCAACGATGTTTATGGATGGGCAATGTAAACAGTTAGGTTTCTTGAAAACAAAAATACTTTTTTTCTGGCTTGTTTCCGAGAAATACATTATGAGAATTTATGCAGGTACAATTTTGTAGAAGTGGCAGTTGAAAACTGTGACTGTGGTGGTGTGAAAAAATAGAATTTGAGAATACTAAAAAACAAAATGGTTATTCCTGGTCTGCTACTAAAAATCGACGCGTGTCTAGACAGGTGTGTAAAATTAGACACTGAAAAAGGAAATCTACAATTTTGTTTTAAATCCAGGTTTCAGTAGAAATTCGCCAGGGTATTATTATGACTTTGATATCAACTTTCAACAGAACAGAGAGGCGATCAAGTTCAAAGAAGAAATACGAGTTGAATAAAAAAGTAATTATCTCATCACATTAATATTCAACATGCATACCTATAAAATGCTGTTTTCTCTATTCAAGGCCACTTTATCGTGAGTAGGATTAATTTAGAACTGCTATGATTGCCCCATTTCGCTACTGTTTAATGTACTAACGAGCGAATTCGTGCCTAACTGATTTAGACTAGGGAAGGAACCAGTTATTCCCAGAAAGCAACCCTTATCTTTGATCAAAATCGTCATTTTATTCTGCAGAAATTTTCTAATTATTTTTTGTACTGCCTTGCACTGATCAGTGCGGATAAGAAAAAGCTCGTAAGATATATAGGATATATATGATGATGGATGCATTATTTTCAATTTAATTATGCACAAAAAATGACTAATGTACGAAGAGTGAGAGTCATCCGTAGTGCTAACAGGTTATATTCGTTGGCTACTTATCCCAATCCAAATGAAATCGACAATGGCAATAATAAGCAATCGTACGTCTCTGCAGTTGCACTACCGAGAAAGATGATATGCCTACTATCATTACGTAAGATTTTCATTCACCAAAAAAACACTTCAAGTCTCAAGGAGATCACTATTATTATTGCAGCAACACTTTTGACATAAAGCTCTGTGCAAACTTTTTTTACAACGTTGCACTACAAAAACTTGACTCTGTACTTGTTCCATGTTACAAAGGTTTTTCTTTATGAAAGGTTGCAAGTGGTGTTTCGCCTGGCAAAAGAGCGAAATATATGGATTGAACTCTGTTTTCGTGCAACAGGTGGGCAACGTTCCTTTTAATGGATTGTAAACGATTCTCAAATGAAGCTTCAAAAAAAACGGAAAAAATACACAAAATAAATTATATCTATCTATCTCTGTTGCTGTATCATCATCTACTAGCACTTTGCATATGTTGTTGTCCTTTCTCTTTCTACTAGACGAAGAAATAAACAAAACATCAACAACAACGCAATCTAGCTATAAGTTGGAAAAAAATCACATTGCAAAAACATAGGAACAAAGGATTTATCTATGCACATAGACCGTCATCGTTGTAATAATTTTAGTAGCAGTATCATATTATTGTTTTTTTTATCAGCACCACCTTCATCATGACTGGCTTGTGTTGTATTTGGTTTCATGCATTTTAAGAGAGACTCCTTAAAATATATATTTTTAATGCAGCTGCACATGATTTTTTGTGATGTGATGTACATGAGCACGTTCACTTCAATTTTACGTGGTTCTATCGGTTGGGGTACAAAATGAGCTATTGCGTCTGTCACTGATTATTCCGTAGAAATTAGGTCTTGTGCGAGGCAACAGGTAGAAAACTGTACTTTATTTCCTGCAAGCACCAAGCATATACTTATAAGTTAAGCCTACATATTATATATATATTAAAAACTGTACATAAAATGATATGCCATATAAAAAAATCTCCGTGAATGTGAATAGCAAGACGATAATTTCCCCAGGGAGCTGTTGCTGCTCTGCGGTGATGATGGCTGCTGCCTGTGTAACAATGACGGTAGTGATTATGAGTCACATTATTACACTCCATATACGCACAGACAGATACAATAACAACCGCAGATTAGAAGAAGAAAAAAATGAAAAAAGTCACTTGGAAAGCTTTTAAAGAAATGTTTGAATTGTGAAATGAATTGTGTTGTGGGGCTGAGTGGAAAAGTGAACTGGAGACAACAATGGAAAGTGTCTGCTGAATTGTGCTTTTGGTGGCTTACATAAAAATTGTATAAGAAAATAACCATGAAACCTAAAAGTGAGAGAGAGAGAGAGATAGAGAAATGACGGCTCACTTCTTGTCATGACATTCAAGAATCCAAGCCCCCTCTGCTCCTGCTCCTTCATTAGCTTCTCTTGTTTTGCGGTTTATGAGAGTTGGGAATGAAATTCAAACCATTATTTTGGGCATTTTATACACTTCATTGTATTTTTACAGAGCTTTATATACCTACGTTGGTGTAATCGAAGTTGCTGTTGTATATTCGTTCGTTCAAACTATCTGCTTATTCCACCTTTAGTGCCAACCAGTAATGTTCATTCAAGTATTTATACAGCCACAGCAGCACAACGTTTTTTACGATTCACTTTGCTTTCTTTGCGGTGCCACAATAACAAACTTGCTAGTTATGGTTGTTGAACCTGTGGCTTTGAAGTTCAAACAAGGATCAGTTATTCGCGTCCAAGTAACTTGTATATATACACAAGCGCCCAGTTTCGGCTACAACAAATTAATACTAGAATATAGAATATAAACGCAATATGTAGTATGTCATGTACATTTGTATATATTCTCTTTCATTTTTATAAACTCACGATGAATCAACTACAGTTTTGATCATCATTATCAATAATTTTTTTAAGACAGAGAAACGCAATATGTAATATGTCATGTACATTTGTATATATTCTCTTTCATTTTTATAAACTCACGATGAATCAACTACAGTTTTGATCATCATTATCAATAATTTTTTTAAGACAGAGTATTTTCTTGTATGATATGATGATGCTCTTTCCTTCAACTTTGCAAGACCGAATTGAAACGTGGGAATTCGTACAAAGTTCACCAAATATGATCATTTGCTCATATTGTTCATATTCATTCGACAAGTTCCGTTCCCAGGCTTGTTTACAAATGTATCAATATCATTTTCTGTGTTCAAAGATGCTGATGAAAATGAGATACCTTCAAATGATTCATGATGATGATGCTGCTGAGATGACGAAGAAAACGGTTTTTTTATAAATGTTATTATTGTACATGTGCATATATGGAAAATGAGCACCAAAAATGACTTTTTGGTATGATGTGCATAACATCTGCAAATCATCATGTCATTCTCATCCTCATTGCATTTCTTTCAATACTACATCAACACAGCATACAAACAAACTAAACAAGACAAGAATGGGAATTAAGAAGAAGTTTGTTTGCATTAACATTATCAAGAGAATCGGATCTGAAAAAAAACTGTTCTTACTTTTCTTTCTCGTTCCTTTTGGCATTTTTTTGTATTGCTCGTCTGTGTACAAAAACTTTACAGAGACGCCTTTGTTTCAATTTTTTACTTCATTCCATTTCTTTGCATTTTTTTCTTGTCGACTCAACTTCCATTAATGAGTGGTGCTTTTGGAGTTAATAATGAAAGCTTGTTGAATAATGATATATTATTACGTGCGTATATACCTACTCTCATTCTTATCACATCATATTCTGTCTTGACAGCTGAATTTGTCGTGAATACACTTAGCATTTTGCAAAGTAAATTACCGATTTTTTTTTGCACTAAACATTAAATGCAATTCAAAGTCGCTTACAAAAATGTAATATAACCAACAATAATGTGAAACTGCTTGTTCGTGATGATAAACTAACTGTTGTAGACTGGTATTTTGACTTTAGTAGTAGAATAATCTTTTTTCTCAATGTAATAATTGATGTTTTTAATGCTTCGTTGGACAATTTGTAGTTGTGGCGCGATGAACTGCTGTTATATTTCAAAATGTCTATTGTTTTAAAAAGTGTTGTTGATAATGTTTAAGGAATGCAGTCTGGGTTTTGTTATCTTTAAGCACTTATCCTTATATTTGCATTTATTATCATTTTACACTTTATAAGCTCATTTTACTTTCTTCATGTCTTTGCTATTTGCTTTGAAGTTTTAGATAATGTGTTTTATTTAATGTTTACAATTTTGCGGAGCATTTTACAGTGTTTTTTCGTGGTAAATTCTAACACTTTATTTTTTTTTCATTTTTTACAGACTTGGATTTTTACTGATGACGACGACCTCGAGTTGAACCAAAAAACAAGTAAGTAACTCCAACACAGTGAAAATGGACGACGAAAAAAAACTCTCGTTCGTATGTAGTTTTTGACGCCCCTATCATCATACATATTTTGCTTAACAAAGCTTTGTACATTTTTTGAACATGATGATGATCATGATATGCATTCATGTATGTAATTTGCATGAAATTGTTACATTGCGCAAAAACCAAGAATTTTCACTGGTTGAACTTTGATTTGTAAGTACGTAGAAAAAAACACGATATTAGCATGTGTGTCTTTCCTCACCACCACCACTACTACATACTACTTCCATTGAAGTATAACATCACGCCAAATTAGATTACTATATACTTTTAAGATGGTCACGTCATCAACACACACTGCCCTTCCACCCACTATCGGTAAGTTTTTTGAAACAAAATAAGTAGTAATAATATTTTATAGAACATATAATCTTGTTCATGACACTCGTAAAAATCATATGGATCATGAAACAAGACACCGAACCTCAGCTTGTTATTTTTTTATGACATGGAATTAGAGTATACAAGACAGTCCACACCACATAACCTTATTTAGCGACTGCAAAGCGTTCATCATCGTCAAAAAAATTATATTTTTTCGTGAAGACTCGCATGAATTGTTGTATATAGGCTTATATAGGCTCTTTTGTTGTTATATTTTTATAGGGAGAGAGGGAGAGAGAAAGAAAATAAGTCTGACAGATATTTTTTTGTCTTGTTTCATTCAGCGTTCTATTGTAAAGCTTCATTTACAACACCACCACTACTAGTCATTGCTGGATTTTTTTTTGGATTGATGCTGTGCTTACTTTTACAGTGCGTGTGTATTCAAAAATGTTAACTGTGAGATGCTGATTATGATAATACTTGGCGCACTACCCAGCTTACAAGGATGATGATGATGAAAGAATACAAACTGAAGGGAGAAGCTTGAGACAGACATCCAAACATTTCTCTGGTGAACAAAAATGGCTATTATAATTATGATGGCAGTGGATTTGACTGACTGTTGCTGCTAGTG